>WOXC01000994.1:0-62500 GCA_011680675.1 Gymnobelideus leadbeateri
GAAGCAATTTCCTTAGGTATAACTTCCAGGTGAGGAAAGACACTGAGAACATCAATAAGGACCACATGATACAAGTGGCATGGCTGTGACAGGACAGTGCTGGACAAACTCTTGGCATGATAGAAACCTGGCAACATGGGTTCTACAGCATGGTGAAGTGGAAAGACTGTTGCTTTGGAAGTAGATGGCCTGGCTCGAATGCTAGCTTTGTTATTTATTACCTGGGTGGCTCTGTATAAGCCACCTGACCTCTCTGGGGTTCAGGTATTTAGTTTTGTTGTTGTTTTTACCCATAAATTAAGTGCTTTGGACTAAACGGCTTCTAGGGTCCTTTCCATTTTATGAATAATAATCCTGCAGTCAATCCCATGAAGGGAAAAATGGTGCGCTCATCTTTAGATATTATGTTTTTATCCTATTCCCTTGTGCATTTTGTTGACTGCTCTCCTCTTCAGAGGGCAGGTAGAGGTTAATACTGACTAATATTCTCTTCAACTTGAGATTGGGCTGGTAGAAGGGAATAGGAGAGACTTAGAGGGACCAGTCTCCCCCTACACACCAAGGAAAAGGCTGAATCATTGCCCTTCTACGAAGAACAGAGCCTAATGCACTGAAAGAAAAAAAAAGACGAAAGCAAATAACACTTTTGGCTAATAGCTATAATTTCACATAAGAGCATGAACTATTACTTAAGTGGGATTTGCTACTTTACAATCAGCATGGATATGCCATCCCCTATTCTAAGCATGGGGTCCTGTTAATTCATTTTAAAAACATTTTATGACCTTATTACTCAAGTCTCAGGGCATGGATCCTGCTCCATAACCTAAACATATTTATAGCTAAGAAAAGAAATCTGAAGTTGGAACCAGTTCTGTTTATTTAATTAGCTTGGAAACAACCATAAACTTCCTCAGTTTTCCCAGAAGAGAAGAAAAAAATCATTTTTTTTTCAATTTTAATAGGAAAGTTTATTCTTAGAAGAAAAAACAGTGAGTCGATTATTTCATTATTTATTTGGAAAATTTGTAGGAAGTATTTTCTTTGTTTAAGAAATATTTCTAATCCAGTGTGTAGATGGCAATAAGAAACTTGGTGTGTGATTCTTAGAATCCCTTTCCTAATTTCTAATTTTTCATAATTGGTTATTTTTGTGTCATCCAATTTTCACATTTCCCAAACAAAACCTTAAGTAGATCATACAAGCAGTTCTAATTAGCTTATATCTATCTATATCTATCTATCTATCTATCTATCTATCTATCTATCTATCTATCTATCTATCTATCTATATATCATGACTTGGTTATTCCTCTTTTGTATGTAGGCCTTCCCACAAAAGCCACCCCAGATTCAAGGTTCCTGATGGTTTCATATCAGTGAAAGCCAACCTCACAAACCACCCACCTTTACTAGTCCACCAAATGACAGAAGCTAGTTTAAAGCAAAGTTCTTCATGGAAATAACATATTAAGAAAAGTGATAATAAAATATTCTCTCCATACACTCTGGGCTCACTCTCCCACAATAACACAAACCATGAATCAGTCCTTTAACAGGCATCTATTAAGTACCAATATTCTAGGCACTATAATTGTTCTTGATCTAAATCTTGGATCCTGGATCTAAAGGAGCTTATACTCCATTGGGGGAGGAAAATGTACCAATATAAGCATACTCAAATTTTATACCAAATAGATCAAGGTAATTTTTTGTTTGTTTTGTTTCTGTTGCTGTTGTTTTTTTTTCTTTTTTTTTATTTTAAATAAATACTTTATTAACTTGTTTTACATCATTCATTTCCGCCAGATTTTGAGTTACAATCATTTTCCCCCCATTATTCCCCTACCCAACCTCCCAGAATAACAGTCCCACAAGATATCACTTCCTCCAATCTGCTCTCTCCCATACCTTCTCCCATACCCCCATCGACTTTTCCATTAGAGGAAGATGAATCTTTGTGTCCCAATGCCTGCACATCTTATCTCCCAATTATAGGCAAAAGAGTATTACTAATAGTATTTATATATATTTGAAACATTTAATGTTACGACTTCGAATTTCAGATCCATTTCCTTCCTCCCTTGTCACCCATTCCTTCTTGGGAGATAAGTAATTCAGTATATGTTGTACATGTCTAGCTATGCAAAACATTATCATGGTAGATATATTGTACAAGGCTGATTATAATTCCCTCCCACTCATCCCACCCCCCACCTGGTCCATTCCCTACATGATCCTGTCCCTCTTCTATAGTGGGTACTTCCAACCTCCCCTCCCCCCAAGGATGCCCTCCCATCCATCATCCCTCCTCTCATCCCCCTTCCCCCTATCCTGCTGCAGGTTGAGATATCCCATTTAGTATGTATGTCATTTTCTCCCTGAACCAAATTCAATGTGAATGTGGTTTTGCCTTTTTAGCCTTCCTTATTCTCCCCCTCCTTTGCACCCACTTCCCCTACATGAGATAGTTTACCCTACCATGTCTCTCCCCATCTCCTCTTGCCACTTTCCTCTCTCACCTCATAATTTCATCCCTTGAGTACTCTCCCTTCCCAACAAAATCAACCTATGCCCTCTATCCATATATAACTGTAACCATATACACACACATTCACATATGTATTCTTATGACCACACCCCCTTCTTCCATTATTTTCATAGTGAGAAAGATATCATCAGTCACAGTTATTGCTTTTCCATATAGGAATGTAAATAGTTCAACTTTGATAAGTTCCTTTGGATTTCTTTTCCCTGATTACCTTCTCAGGCATCTCTTGCTTCTTGTGTTGGATGTCATTTTCTATTCAATTCTGTTTTTTTCCTCAAGAATGTTTGAAAGTCCTCTATTCCACTGAATGACATATTTTCCCCTGATAAATTACTCAGTTTTGGGGTTGGTGACCCTTGGGTTCATTCCCTGTTTTTGTTCTCTGGAATATCATATTCCATGCCCTTCTATCTCTCAGTGTAGAAGCTGCCAGGTCCTGTGATATTCTGATTGTGTTTCCACAATATTGAAATTGTTTCTTCCTGGCTGCTTGTAGTATTTTCTCCTTGATCTGGGGATTCTGGAACCTGGCTATAATATTCCTGGGAGTTTTCTTTTTGGGATCTTTTTCAGGAGGTGATCTGTGGATTCTTTCAACCTCTATTTTGCCCTCTGGATCTAAAACATCAGGGCAGTTTTCCTTGAGAATTTCTTGAAGGGTGATTTATAGGTTCTTTCTTTGATCATGGCTTTCAGGTAGTCCAATAATTTTTAAATTGTCTCTCCTGGATCTATTTTCCAGGTCAGTGGTTTTTCCCATGAGATATTCACATTGCCTTCTAATTTTTTGCTGTTTTTGATTGCTTAGCAGCATCTTGATTTCTCATAAAGTCACTAGCTTCCATTTGCTCCAGTCTAACTCTGAAGGAATGAATCTTCTCAGTGAACTTTTGAGATTCTTTTTCCATCTGGCAAATTCGACTTTTTAAGGCATTCTTCTCCTCATTGCTCTTTTGGGCCTCCTTTGCCATTTGAGTTAGTCTATTTTTTAAGGTGTTGTTTTCCTCAGTCAGGCTGTTGACCCTCATTTCATACTTTTCCTGCATCCTTCTCATTTCTCTTTCCAATTTTTCCTCCACTTCTCTTATTTGATTTTTAAAGTCCTTCTTAAGGTCCTCTATGGCCTGCAACCCACTCATGTTTTCCCCTGGGGCTTTTGGAGCAGGACTTCTGACCTCACAGTCCTTTTCCTGCTCTATGCCCCCAAAATAGGAGTCTAGGGTTGCATTTTTCTGTTTCCTTTGCCTTGGCATGTTGCCACTTAATTGCTTGACTTTTGGGCTTGTTGCCACACTATGGCTTTAAGGCCAGATAGAGGAATTTTCGTCCCACGTGTGGGGGGAACTTCCGTTCTGGCAAGCTGTGAACCCACCCACAACTTCCACCCTAGATCACAATCCAGATCCAGGGAGGTTAAAGCAAGAGCGATTACCCCCCAAGACTGATCGCTGGATCTCCCCACGATTTGTAGGCTGGGAGCCGGAAATGCCTCTGAAAACTACAAAATGGCGTGTCTCCTCAGCGGCTTCTAGCCCCCAGGGGAGCTAGCTGACGCATTCCCCAAATACAGGTCCCAAAGTCCATAGGACACTAACCTCTTACTTTGTCCTAGGCATGTCTATGTTGATAATTCTGTAATCGCCACAGCTCCTGGTGTTCTGGGGTTCCTCCAGCCGGCTGCTGGCCCTGCCGCCCTGGGGCTAAAACCTCGGCTCAAGTGGACCTGGGCTTGGCTCGGCTTGGCTCCTGCGCTCTGCGCTTTGCGCGCTGCCCGCTCCCAGACCGCTGCGCTGGTCCTTCCTGCAGGGTGCTGGGCTGTCCTCAGCGGGAGGTTAGCTTCTCTGTGTCGTTCTGTGGGTGCTGGGGCTCCAGAAGTTTTTCAGAGTCCTTTTTTACATAGTTTGTGGAGAATCTGGGGGCAGAGAGGCTTGGATGAGCTGTTTCTACTCCGCCATCTTGCTGTTGTTTTTTTTTTTAAAGCAATTGGGGTTAAGTAACTTGCTCAAGGTTACACGGCTAGTCATTATTTATGTGTGGGTGCTCATTTTCTGAGGCTGGATGAGATCCTGGGTCATCCCAACTCCAGGGCCAGCACTCTTACTCACTGCACCACCTAGCTGCCCCTGTTGTTGTTGTTTTCTTAGAAGGTATTAATATCTATGGGAATTGTGAAAGGTTTCAAATAGAAGTGGCACTTGAGCTAAATTTCAAAAAACACTAAAGAAGCTTAGGTGAGAGAAGAATGATTCCCTGGAATGGAGAACAGTAAGTACTAAGGCATGGAGAGGAGACAGAGTATCATGTGTAAGGAACACATACAGTGCATAAAGGGAAGAAGTGCATACTTATAACAAGGTTTGAAAGGTCCCTTGGACCAAGTTGTGAAGGTCTTTAAATGCCAAAGAGAAGAGTTATTGTTCAATGACAGAAGAAACAGGGAGCCAAGGGAAATTATTGAGTTGGTGAGTAACACAGTCAGGACTACTTTTTAGGAGAATCATTTTAGCTGCTATGTAGAGTACAGTTTGGAGAGAGAAGAGAATTATAACAGATACAACAAGTGAAAAACTATTGCAATAGTCCAGATAAGAGATGAAAAGGGCCTGAACTAGAATTGTAGACTGTGGGAAGAGAGAGAAGGGAATATCAGTGAGAAATGCAGTGACAGTACAAATGAACAGACTTGGTAACTAATTAGAATTGGTGGGTAAGGGAGAGTGAGAATTTTGGGATGATTGGTTGACTGATAAGACAGTGGTGGCTTTCACACCATCAAGGCCAGTTAGATGGGTACACAGGCACAGGGATCATACATGAGGACACATTAAGGGAACAGATGTGATCAGGATGAATACACATGGAATGATAACTCATGCCTCTGACCCTAAATGACCCTGATAACTTGGGGTGATATAATCATGTTTCCTTACAGGTTCTGTTCTTGTCAGGGCATTGCCTCAGCTGCCTCTGCTGGGTGTTGGATCTCCGTTGCTCCATCTTTCTCTATGGGAGTAGTACGCACGATTGTCATTTACCAGTCTGTAGTCTTAAACGAAAGTGCCAAATTTTTCACAATAAGTAGAGGAATTGACATTACCTTTCCCCGCCCCCTCTTTTTTCTTTTTAGCTTTCAACTCTAGGCTTCTTCTTCAACTCTCTTAGGGAAAACATCTCATCTGTGTTTTCTCCATAAGAAGAGAGGTTGTTGGTTTTTTTTTTTTTTATCAGTCCCTCAGCTCCAGGGACTAAGCTCTCTTGGAACATAGACCAATGAGCCAGATAATTAGAGCCCAGAGGCATTTAGTTTGTCTTTTACATTCAACTTCTTCCTGCTAGTAAGATCAAAATCCTTGTCTCAAGCCTTTATCTGACTTAGTGTTAGAAACACTAACTCCCTCTGACAGTCAGTTAGTTTCTGACTTTCAACCTGCATTCATTCCTTATCAAACTATTTTGGGGGAGTTATCCCAATGAACAGCCAAGAGATATATGGTTCAGAGGTCTTGAATCTTCCCTCTGCTTCTGCCAAACAAATGAATAGATAGGAGGAATGCAAGAACAGAAAGGTTAGGGATCTCCATTGTTAGACTTTTATCTTCCAATCCATTTTTCAATACATACAAATACTGGTAGCTTAGGTTTAGAGCCACCCTCTCTGTACATCTTTTACTTAGAAATGGACCATCTGGGGCAGAGCTAAGATGGCAGAGTAGAAACATCACTTCCAAGGTACTCCAGCCCACACCACTTCCAAACCATGGAAAAGGTGGATTCTGAACAACTTCTGGAGCTCCAGCACCCACAGAGCGACACAGAGAAGCTAACCTCCCACTGAGGACAGCCCAGCAGCCTGGCAGGGAACAGCCAGTGCAGCGCCCTGGGAGCTGACAGCACAATGCTCTGGGAGCCAAACCCAGGCCCGCCTGAGTCGAGGTTTTAGCCCCAGGGTGGCCAGGCCATCAGCCTGCTGGAGGGACCCCAGAACACCAGCAGCTGTGGTGATTCCAGAATTATCAACACAGATATGCCTAGGACAAAGTAAGAGGTTAGTGCCCTATGGATTTTCAGACCAGTAATTGGGGAATTCTTCAGGCTTCTTCCGCTGGGGGTGAGAAGTGGCTGAGGAGACATGGCATAGATGCCATTTTGCAGCTTCAGTGGCAGCTTCAGCTCCTGGCCTGCGAACTGTAGGGAGATACAGTGATCTGTCTTGGGGGGTGGTAATCACTCTTGCTTTAACCTCCCTAGATCTGGATTGTGGTCTGGGGCATGTATCCAGCTTGCCAGAGCATGTGGAGGCTTTACAGAGGCCACCCAACCAATACATCTGGAAGTTGTGAAGACCCCAACATTTGGGACAGAAGCTCCCCTGTCTGGTGGCAGAGTCCTACTGTGGCAACAAGCCCCAAAGTCAAGTAATTAAGTGGCAACATGCCTAGGCAAAGGAAACAAAATAAACAGAAAAATTCAACATTAGACTCCTATTTTGGGGACAAAGAGGATCGAAGCATGGAACAGGAGGAGGACTGTGAGGTCAGAAATCCTGCACCAAAAGCCCCAAATGAAAATACAAGCTGGCTACAGGCCATAGAGGACCTTAAGAAGCAGATAAGAGAAGTGGGGGAAAATTTGGGAAGAGAAATAAGAAGGATGCAGGAAAAGTATGAAATGAGGGTCAACAGCCTGACTGAGGAAAACAACACCTTAAAAAATAGACTAACTCAAATGGTAAAGGAGGCTCAAAAGGGCAATGAGGAGAAGAATGCCTTAAAAAGTCGAATTTGCCAGATGGAAAAAGAATCTCAAAAGTTCACTGAGGAGATTCATTCCCTCAGAGTTAGACTGGAACAAATGGAAGCTAATGACTTTATGAGAAATCAAGATGCTGTTAAGCAGATCCAAACAAATGAAAGAATAGAAGGCAATGTGAAATATCTCATGGGAAAAACCACTGACCTGGAAAATAGATCCAGGAGAGATAATTTAAAAATTATTGGACTACCTGAAAGCCATGATCAAAGAAAGAACCTAGAAATCATCCTTCAAGAAATTCTCAAGGAAAATTGCCCTGATGTTTTAGACCCAGAGGGCAAAATAGAGGTCGAAAGAATCTACCAATCACCTCCTGAAAAAGACCCCCAAAAGAAAACTCCTAGGAATATTATAGCCAGGTTCCACAATTCCCAGATCAAGGAGAAAATACTACAAGCAGCCAGGAAGAAACAATTTCAGTACTGTGGAAACATAATCATAATAACACTGGACCTGGCAGCTTCTACACTGAGTGATTGAAGGGCATGGAATATGATATTCCAGAGGGCAAAAGAGCTGGGACTAAAACCAAGAATCACCTACCCAGCAAAACTGAGTATCTTGTTTCAGGGGAAAATATGGTCATTCAGTGGAATAGAGGACTTTCAAGCATTCTTGAGGAAAAAAACCAGAGTTGAATAGAAAATTTGACATTCAGACACAAGAAGTAAGAGATGCTTGAAAGTAATCAGGGAAACGAAACTAAAGGAACTTATCAAAGTTGAACTATTCACATTCCTACATGGAAAAACAATAACTGATGGATGAAACCTTTCTCAATATGAAAATAATTGAAGAAGGATATATGGGCATATGAATACATATGTGAATGTGTGTATATATGTTTACAGGTATACATGGATAGAGGGCACAGGTCGAATTTGGTGGGAAGGGATGATACTTAAAGGGTGAAGTTAAGAGGTGAGAGAGTAATGTGGCAAGAGGAGATTGGGAGAGACAGGGTAGGGTAAACTATCTCATGTAGAAGAGACAAGGGGAAGTGGTTGCAGGGGAGGGGAAGAACAGGAAGGCAAAAAGGCAAAACCATATTCTCATTGAATTTGGCTCAGGAGAGAATGACACACATACTAAATGGGATATCTCACCCTGCAGGAGAGTAGGGGGGAGGGGGATGAGGGGGGGGATGATGGAGGAGAGGGCATTCTTGGGGGAGGGGAGGTTGGATGTATCCACTGTTGAAGAGTGACAGGATCAAAGTAGGGAATGGTCCAGGTGGAGGGTGGGATGGATGGGAGGGAAATATAAGCAGTCTTTTACAATATATCTACTATGGTAATGTTTTGCATAGCTATATATGTACAACACATACTGAATTGCTTATCTTCCCAAAGGGAGTGGGTGACAAGGGAGGAAGGGAATGGATCTGAAATCTGAAGTTTTAAAATTAAATATTTCAAATATATATAAATACTATTATTAATACTATTTTTCATGTAATTGAGAGATAAAATGTGCAGGCATTGGGGCACAGAGATTCACCTTGCCCTAATGGTAAAGTCAAAGGGGATATGGGAGAAGATATGGGAGAGAGCAGATTGGATGAGGGGATATCTTGTGGGACTGCTATTCTGGGGTGGTGGGTAGGGGAAAAATGGGGAAAAACTGTAACTCAAAATCTGGTGGAAATGAATGATGTAAACCAGAAGTTAATAAAGCATTTGTTAAAAAAAAAAAAAAAAAGAAATGGACCATCCAGGAATAGCCAAGTCCTTGGAGCATGCACAAGATTCTTAGCCTGTTGCATATCCAGCTGGATGCTCACAGCAGGGTTTTTGTTTTTTTCCTTTTTTTTTTGCCTTTCTCACTACTAGGATAGCAAAAGAAACTGGATGCTCAGATGAAATTGAGTATGCATACAAAAGGCTTAAGCAGCCAAAATCTATCTCTTTTTCCTAGTTGTAATAGAGTTAAGAATAACTCTAAGCCTCTGTGTGGATATCCATTCTAAGGATTAGGTATATTCTCATTAGTTAGTCCCACTATAACAGCTCCATTCCATTTCCTCCCCTTATCCCACCCACAGAGGAATATGTTGCTTTCTACTCTAGAATCCTCTACATAAGTCTGGTGAGTGTGGGTTTTCTCTGAGATAAATATGTACCTTCAATCTCTTGTTTATACAAGAACCCAGCATTATCACTTTTGTATATACAGTATAAACAAACAATGAAAAGGTAGGAAGACTTAGGATGGAAATTTAAAATAAAGATAAATATTGGGGCGGTTATGTGGCGCTGTGAATAGAGCACCAGCTCTGGAGTCAGGAGGACCTGAGTTCAAATCTGGCTTCAGACACTTAAGACAAAAAACTAGCCATGTGGCCTTGGGTAGGTCACTTAACCCCAACTGCCCTCCAAAAAGCAAAAAAAAGAAGAAAAGAAAAATAAAGATAAATAAAAATTTACTCACTGGAAAAAAAACATATAGTTTTAGAAAACCTCAATGGCATTGTTTTCTTGGCTCAGAAACAATAAGGTAAAGGAAAACTTGTGAGATAGTGTTGTTGCATTATGGGCCAGAGAAAGAGATTGGATAGGAATGGGTGGTGACTGTTGATAGGGAAATAGGTTGGCCAACATCTAGGGCCCTTAGGAGAAAAGAAAGTGATTGAATGTAAATTGGCCCAAGATCAAATAGGGTTTACGTGGTCAGAATGTGTTCCATCTCCCTGTATTCCCCCTCCTCAATTTCAGACTCACCTGGGTGTAGTTGCTGCCACAAATTATAGAGGCTGCCACCAGAGGTTTTTTTTTTTTTTTTAAAGCAATTGGGGTTAAGTAACTTGCTCAAGGTTACACGGCTAGTCATTATTTATGCGTGGGTGCTCATTTTCTGAGGTCGGATTTGATCTCGCGTCATCCCAACTCCGAGGCCGGCGCTCTTACTCACTGCGCCACCTAGCCGCCCCTTTAGGGCAATTGGGGTTAAGTAACTTGCCCAAGGTTACAGGGCTAGGTTTTTGTTTGTGTGGATTAAGTGTCGGAGGCCGGCTCCGAACTCAGGTCCTTCTGATTCCAGGGCCGGCGCTCTATTCACTGTGCCACCTAGCCGCCCTGCCACCAGAGGTTTTTAAGGAGCAACATTCCACCTCACATAGTTATAGATGATCAGTATTAGATACTAGTCTAGGGACTAGAGCACTAAACTTGGATTTAGGACTTGGGTTCAAATCTTACCTTGATCAATACATTCTGTGTGACCTTGACCATTTCACCTTCCTGTCCCATTGGAAAATGAGGGGGTTGGATAGATGAGCTCTAAATTCCCTTCTAACTTTCAATCAAAGACCTTTTGATGAGAGTGGGTAATCAAGAATGAGGGAGTTTTCACTCCTGTCAGATTGGCTAACGTGACAACACCAGAAAATTAAAATGTTGGAGATGTGGGAAAATTGGAACACTAATACATTGTTGGTGAAGTTGTGAACTGATCCAACCATTTTGGAGATCAGTTTGAAATTATCCCCTAAGGGCTATAAAATGTGCACATCATTTGACCCAGCAATACTGCTTCTAGGGCCATATCCCAAAGAGATCATGCAAATGGGAAAAAAAAACCCACACGTACAAAAATATTTTTAGCATCTCTTTTTGTGGTGGCAAATAACTGGAAATTGAGGGTGTGCCCATCAATTGGGGAGTGGCTAAACAAGCTGTGTTATAGGAATGTAATGGAATACTATTGTGCTATAAGAAATGATAAGTAGGCAAACTTCAGAAAAACCTGGAAATACTTATATGAACTGATTCTGAGTGAAGGGAGCAGAACCAGGAGGACATTGTACACAGTTACAGCCACATTGCTCAATTATTTACTTTGATAGACTTGACTCTTCTCAGCAATGCAAGGTTCTAAGAACTCCAAAAGGCTCATAATGGAAAATGCTATCCATATCCAGAGAAAGAATTATGGATTCTGAATACAGATTGAAGCATACTGTTTTCTCTCACTTTCTCTTTTGTTTTGTTTTGTTTCTTCTTTCTAGGTGTTCATTCCATTTTTTATAATTCTTCTTTGCAACATGACTGATGTGAAAATATGTTTAATGTGAATATATATGTAGAGCCAATATCAGATTGCATGCCTTCTTAGGGAGGGGGAGAGGAGTGAGGGAAAAATTTTGGAACTCAAAACTTGTGGAACAGAATGTTGTAAACTAAAAATAAATAAATAAATAAATAAATAAATAAATAAATAAATAAATAAATAAATAAATAAATAAATTTTTTTTTTTTGAAAGAGTGAGGGAGTTTTGCATAGTAGATAGAGAGTGAACCGCAGAGGCAAATCAGTTTAAATCTTGTCTCTTATATGTTCTGACTGTGTGACCTTGGGCAAGTCAATTAACTACATAATGCCCCCACCAAAGGTAGAAAGTGGTCTTCGGTGAGGATGAACATGGAATAAAGGTTAGCTACTGCACTGATGGTAATTATTCAACTTGAAAAGGCTACAAGCCAAGAGTAAAGTAAAGGGAATTTTGGTGAAAGATTTTTTGTTTGCAGATGATTGTGCACTCAATGTAGCCTCTGAAGCTGAGATGCAACAAAGAATGGAATGGCTCTCTACAATTTATGTTAATTTTGGTCTAACAATTCACACCAAGAAAACATAGGTGCTCCACCAGCCAGCACCACACTAGCCATACATGGAACCATAAATTCCATGGAGAAGATTTAAATACCATGGATAAGTTCATTTATCTTGGCAATAGACTTTCCAAGGATATACACATTAATAATGAGGTTGAAGCATGCATTGCCAGAGCTAGCTCAGCATTTAGGACTCTTCAAAGGAAAGTGTAAAAGATGAGATATTAGACTGAGTACCAAATTGAAGGTCTACAGAGCTATTATACTGACTTCATTGTTGTATGCCTGTGATAAGACAGGATAATATAGAAGACATGGAGATCCTTTCTATAGCTAAATTGACAAGCACTCAAACTCTGCTGCACAGAGTTCAATTGCAATGGACTGTCCTCACTGTTCAAATGCCAAACTTACACTTGCTTAAAAGACTATTTTACAGAAAATTCACACAAGACACATGCTCACATAGTGGTCAGAAAAATTGATACGAGGACACCCTCAAGGTTTCTCTTAAGAACTTTGGAATTGGTTGCACAACATGGGAGACCCTGACAAAGGACCACCCAGCATGGTGAACTGAAGTAGCTCCAAAGAAACTCAAGATGAGCACATTTAGACAATTCACCCAAAATGTTCACATGGACTATCTGTATCCAACAGATAGTCCATGTAGAGCTTTCCAAACTTGTATTGGTCTGATCAGTCACAGTCACACACTGCACTTTGATTCTATCATAGTGATGTCATTTTGGTCCTCATCAAGAATGAAGGACAACAACCAACCAACCATCTTACGCTCCCATAAAACTCTCAAAAAGTTGCTGAGAAGGTGCTTATCTCTATCAGTAAAAATAATTTATTACCCAAAACTCATATTGATGAAGTTATAGCTACTCTTTAAAAAAACACTAAGAAAGTTGACTTTTCTTCACTTAAACTAGGATCATTTGACAAATTTTCAGAATTAGATACAGTGAGTTTTCCCTAATGAAAAATATTTTTAACATTACTTACAGATTTCAACTCCCCCACCACCACTTTTATAGAGAATCAGCATATGAGAAATAACCATGGGAGACTGGACAAAGCTCTGTCCCCTGACTGGCAATCACTCTCTCCTTTGGATTTTGGCTCCTACTTGCTGCCAATATTTTCTGGTAATATTTTTCTCACTTAGTGCTACATCATTCACAGGGTTCAGTGTTTCCAGAACTATAACACTTCAAGCCTTAGCATACTTTCTCAGCATTATTTGTATTTTAAATTACTTGAATTGTGGTAGCCAATCACAGTGAAGCACAGAGGGCAACATTGTTGATTCCAGGCAACATATGACGCAGGAGAAAGCTCTGAGCACCTCCTTCAACAGAATGATTTCCCAAATGTTCCTCTAACTTGCCAACTTTTTCAAACTCATACCCAGAAAAGACTGACTTCTTACTTTTTAATTGACTAAGTTCTGGAAGTTTTTCTAAAACATTGTATATTGATGAAAATTGATAATTAATACTTAAAGCTCAATTGATAGGATGGTTATTTATAGTGGTTTTTTTTTTCTGAATTGTGTCCATTTTGTGTAAGCCTCTTGATTATATGGCCTTTTGGAAGAAATACTGTTGGTTTCACAGATGAGACTTTGTAGAATAATATTCAGATCACACATCTAAAGCAAGAGTTCTTAATCTGATGTCTGAACTAATTTTTAAAATAAAATTTGATATAATAGATTGAATTTTATTTTAGGCATTAGACGAGGAGTTTGTTAGATCTATTTTACTCTGTGTTGTATAGACATAACATCATGGCATCTATGTTACTTCTTAGATCAATACTTTCACATGATGGTCTTTTATGGTCCAGCCAAATGGGCCATTATTGTTGCATCTCATATACAACATTCTATCTCCTTTATCTGGACCTTTCCATAGTTTGTCTCCTATGCCCCTCCAACTCTTAGAATCTTACATTTCTTCAAAGTTAAGTTCAAATGACACATCCCATTTAATGTCTTCATTAATCCCCAGGTATTAGAGTTTCCTTCATTTGCATTTAGTGTGTGTTTACATGTATATATATATATATATATATATACACATACATATATAGATAGATACACATATACATATGTGTGTATGTACATGATGTTTTCTCAAAATAGAAGGTAAATACTCCTTGAGAGTGGAGACTGCCTCATTTTTTTAATATATGTTGTAGTTCTCAGTACAGTGCTGGATAGTGAAAACCTCTTAATAGAAATCTGAATGATTGATGAGGTATCTCATCATTAGATAATACTCTGATATGCCTAACTTTCACAGGTTTTGTATATTTGATTTTTCTTACTTCTAGGATGGTGTTAGTATACCACACTGTATCTATGTCTCTGTATCTCCTTTCCTTTTTTCCTTTCCTCCCTTCCTTCCTTCCTTTCCTCCTTTCCTTCCTTCCTTCCTTCTTTCCTTGTTTCTTTCTCCCTTCATTTCTTTTATTGTTTCTTTCTCTGTCTCTGTCCCTCTTCTCCTTTCTCTGTCTCTCTCCTTTTCTCCCATCTCCTTCTCCCTGCCTTTCTTTCTTCTTGATTTTAGTCCTTTCATTCTTTTTTGCATCAGTTTGTTACGTCTATAAACAGAAGGAAATGGTCTCTTGCCCTTATGGTATTATCAGCAAGTGAGAGTTGGTCCTTTTATTGTAATGCCCTTATCTGCTATCTCTCTGGTGGAGGGTGCTATCACTGTATGTCCTTACTGGACAGTTTTAAAGGCAAGCTATAAGATAATTTTTATATCATTAAATCAATAATTTTTTAACCTCTCTCTATTTCTTCCAACTCATTCCTGGTGCAATAGGATGTTACTGCTTTGGACTGCTGTTATAGCATCTCTACTATAGCAGCAATTCTCTTGCTATGTTAATTACAGTCAAAGGGTCATTATTAGACAGCTATTTAAGCAACTCTGGCATTCATATCTGGGTATCAACCAGAGAGAGCTAGAAACAATCCTTTCTACTGATTCTTTTGCCACTACAAGAGAAATAAACTAATTGAGTATACATTGTGATATTCATATTAAGTAAAATAATTTTCTAGTTAATTTTAGAAGAAGAAAAAAAGCAATATAAATCTGAAAGTAAGTTAGAGTTCAGGTAAGATGAATTAAAACCTATTCCTACTCAATTTACTAATCAAAAAACATTTATTGATCAACTGCTTTGTTTTAGGAACCATCCTAACTGGTATGGGGGATTCAGAAAAGGTGAGTGATTCATTTCTTTCTCTCAAGAAACTTATCTAGGGGTGACTAGGTGGTGCAGTGAATAGAGTACCAGCCCTGGAGTCAGAAGGACCTGGGTTCAAATCTGGCCTCAGACACTTAACACAAAAACTATCCGTGTGACCTTGGGCAAGTCACTTAACCCCAACTCTCCTCCAAAAAAAGAAAAAAAAGAAACTTATCCAGTTGGAAAGATGGTATAGTATAATATTTATGTATATATATATGTATATATATATATATATATATATATATGAAAATTTGAAAAAAATCAGACTACTGAAAAATTTGAAATAATGTAACTTAAATTACTTTGGGAGGGAACCAATTAAGACTAGAAAAAATGTGCTAAATTATGGTTCATAATATAATGTGGCAAAAATAAAAATTAACTAAAAGATAAATATGCTAAATATAATGTATTTTGACAAATTTGAATGCAAATTGACCTCTGATTTGTGCCTGCTCATTGCTGAAAAAACTGGATGCTGGTAGGGGAAGAGACATTTTGTAATAAGGTCCAAGGAAGTAGAGTATGTGTCTAAATTGGTTGAGAAGTGCAGTTCTTCCTGTTTCATACTCACTTCTAGGCTCACAGTTGAGACATATAATGAAATACCTGGTGGGTGTGTAGTTTTGGAGTGGTATGATCACTGGCACATATTTCAATATTTCAATAGATATATTGCCTCCTCACTTTGTAGTCATCTCTTTAATTGTACGGATCACAACTGATCTCTGCCTTCTCATTCTGTAGGAAGTTCATCCACAGCCTCCCATAAATCCTCCTTAAGAAAGCCTATGCAAAATGCCAAATGTCTTCCTCTAATATTTATTGAGTTCAAGTGCAAAATATGGGCTAACTAGTCTATATGTTATCCCTCACTCCCGCTGGACTACGAGCCTATCTCGCTTTCTCATCATATGTTTCTTGGATCATATATTTTATACCACTACTTGTATAAGTCATCGTTGGTAATATACTGCAGTTTACACATGCCTACCTTCCCAGTGTTCTTTAGGTCTCTTGCAATTTTGATTCTTTAGAGAGTATGTAGCTAGGTGGCACAGTGGATAGATGTCCAGGCCTGGAGTCAGGAAGACTTATCTTTCCAAGTTCAAATCCAGCCTCAGATACTTACAAACCTGTGTGACCTTGGGGAAGTCACTTAACACTGCTTGCCTCAGTTTCCTCTTCTGTAAAATGAGCTGGAGAAGGAAATAGCAAACCACTCCATTACCTTTTCCAAGAAAACCCCAAAAAGGGTCATGAGGAGTCTGAAATGACTGAACAAGAACAATAACAACATAATGATACTTTGCCATATAACATTCTCTCCTCCCCCTCCCCAAATACTAGCATTAAAATAATAGGTTTTTGTGTTAAGGAATAACTTGGAATCTCTGAAAGCACAATGTAATATCCTAAATGTCATTCATTTTCACTCTTTCTCCCGTTCAATTCTATACTCAGGTCATTGTCCATCCATAGAAAAAGCCACCTGCATACCTTACTTTCACTTCTTTGCCTCCCTCTCACTTCTAAGTTACTTACAACCTGTCTTCCAACTCTACCACTGGACTAAAACTACTCTCCCTAAGGTCAAGAACAATTAGTTCATTGCTGAATCCTCTCACCTTGTCTCAGTTCTCTTTATATATCTGTATCCCTGTTGACCAATCTCTCCTTGGCACTCTACTGTTCCTGGGCTTTTGTGACATTGCTCTCTTCTGGATCTTCTCCAACATATCAGACTGATCCTCCTCAGTCTTCTTATGATCAATCAATAAGCATACATTAATCACTCAATATGTGCCAGACACTGTGATAGGTGCTGGAGATACGACAACAAAAATAAAACTATTCTTGCACTGCAGGAACTTACACTCCATCAGATGACAGAACATGTATATAAATAAAGACATAGTCATATAATACTGGTTTTGAAAACATTAATTTGTTTCTATGTGATTGCTATATCATGAAACAACTTGAGCATTTGGTTATGCATAAATTTCATCAGTGAGAAACAGCGAGAATAAAGAAAACTCAATGGGCCAGCTAGGTGGTGCAGTGAATAGAGCAGCAGTGAACAGAGAACCAGTCCTGGAGTCAGGAGGATCTGAGTTCAAATCCAGCCTCAGACACTTAACACTTAGTAGCTGTGTGACCTTGCGCAAGTCACTTAACCCCCAATTATCCTGCCTTCCCCCTCCAAAAAAAAAAAAAGATAAAAAAAGAAAACTCAATCAACAATTTACAATCTGCAACCTTTCTAATGCTCACTTCCACAGGGGGGAAAAGATTCAGGTGTTTTGCAAGATAAAGTGCCACGTTTACATGTCTTCCAGAGATGTAGGAGCTTTGGAGGTCTGGTCCCCCAATCAAGCACTCCACCTTCTACTCTTTTCCCACTTTCCACCAATGTCTGGAGGTGAGGATGGGATATTAGAAACCAGGATAAAATGCAGCCCAAAGTTGTGGATGAAATACCCATGGAAAGTCGAACATTTTAGAAAGATTTGATTCCAATGATTTGGTTTTCCTCTCCAGTTTTGGCAATTAAAGATGTAAAATCAGTCATCCAGAAATATAAGCTTTCCAGAATTTTGTTCTCTTATAGTCCTAGAAAGACAGAGCTTTGATAAGAATTTTTCCTAGCTTTGGTCTAAGGATGTGAAATATTTAGGATCAGCACAAGCTAGTTCCAGAGTAGGTATGGATTTCTGCATTGGTCCTTTTGTAGGCTGTTATTTCAGTTGTATCTGATTCTTTGTGACCTCATCTGGATTTTCTTGACATGATACTAGAGTGGTTTGCCATTTCCTTCTCTAATTCATTCTACAGATAAGGAGCAGAATCAAACAAATGACTTGCCCAGAGTCACACAACTAGTAAAAAACTGGGGCTAGATTTGAATTCAGGAAGACTAATCTTCTTGACTCCAGGCCCAGCCCTCTATCCACTGCAACACCTACCTGCTGACCTGTTACCTACACCTTTACCTCCTGGAGTCCCTGAGGAGCAAGGATGACATAAGCTCATGTTGTTCCTAGGATAATATGGGGGTAGAGGTTCCAGTCATTGGGAACTCATTCCATGGAATTCAGTACTTCCTCTGATAAACTCCAAGGGACTAAGAAGAAAATAAACACAGGCAGTGCAACATAAATTTTATTTGCCTATTATAGAAATCAATGATGCATGCACCAGAAGTTTTGAGTGTTTTACTCACTACCGTGGACCAAAAGACTGAGTTAAAATAGAATCTTTTTTTTTTTAATCCAATGGACTTTTTGAGTGGAGAGGTAGATACATTATATTAAAGATAATAGGAGCAGGTAGGTGGCACAGTGGAGATGGAGCACTGGGCCTGATGTCAGGAAGAACTGAGTTAAAATCTGTCCTCAAACACTCAATAGGTATGACCCTTGGCAAGCCACTTAACCCCAATATGCCTCTGTTTCCTCATATGTATATAGGTATAATAGTACTTACCTCCCATGGTTGCTGTGAGGGTCAAATTGTAAACAACTTAGGACACTGCTTGGCACATAATAAGGACTATGTAAATGTTAGCTAGTAAGAGTAGTAGGAGTAGTAGTAAAAAAAAGTTTTGGTTTTTTTTAACATTTCAGTTCAGTACTGTAGAACACATTTTGTCATAGAATGCTTAGTTATTTCTAATCTAGGGAATAATGGGATTTGGGATTCTTTCAAATGTAAGTGTTAAACTGAGAATAGGTTGTCGGTGCAAAAACTCTCACATGCAAGCTCTTTCCACCCAATTCAATAGAAGGTAATAAAAAATTCTGAAATATTTGTCTTGAATGAGAACACAGAAAGCAGTGGCCAGTTGATCCTTCAAATCTATGTCAATCCTACTAGTGCCAGCCCCAGTCATATGGAAGTGTTGCCCTTGCATTTGACCTGGCATTCCAGGAGCCCCATGTGATCCTTTCCCCAGTCCTTACATCCTGATTCACAGTGCTTCAGCACAAATCTTTCAATAACACTTATGACCAACTTTCCATCTGTACTGGAACTTTCTTAACTGTAGTAATTCTAGAGATGTCAATAAAAGTCTCCCTCTTACCCACTGTAGTTATAATATCTGGAATGATGATTAAATAATGTATTTCTGATAACATATCAAGGTTACTTATGTAAAAAAATACTTAAGTAACATGGCTCAGGGTGAAAGGCTTCACCATTCTGAATATGTTACCCATTATGAGCATTAATTTCTGGAAAAAAAACAATAGAGTGTTTGTTGGTGATTCCAGAGTGTGAGTTAAGTGAGAGTGAGGAATGGAAAGGAGGGAGTTGCCACCAACTGCCTCAGTGACAGAAAAGATGGAATTTCCTCTTTGGTGAAGAAGAAAATGACCACCCACAACAGTTACAATACCCCTCACTTCCTAACAGATCGACTTTCTGTTATCTTAAGTATGGAGCCTATATTTTACTCTCTTTGTTAAAGAAGAAACATGTATATTCTGTGTCATCTCAATATTACTTCAGCCACTCATAAGTGGAAAAAAATCCTAAATATTTCATTCTAGTAATCCTTGGCTACTTAGCCAATTGGAAGCTATGAAATAAAAGCTTTGTCTTATCTTCTGTTTTCTTACACTTACAAATTGTTGGTGAAAATCCAAAAGATGGAATTTTTTTTGAAAGGAGAGAGAACCTTAACTCTGTCTGCATCATTTCCTTTCAGTTTCTGCTTTCACACTGGGCTCCCCCACTCCCAGAACCGCCTCCCCCTCACATTGTATGAAATTGCTGAAGAGGTCTGAGAGAAGTAGCCTGTGTGTGCTCAGGAACAGCTTTTGAGTCTTCCCTATATGCCTCTTTCACCTGCTAAGATGCTCTACTGACCCACAATGCAATTAAGCAGTAATGTTTTGTAAACCTTCCTATTAAAATGAAACGACCATAATCTACCGAAGTAGGGATCTTCATCCCTTGAGCATTCCACTTTACAGAGCATCTCTGGGCAGGCACAGTGGCTTATTCCTCTCTGGTGTGCTGACACTCTGTGCTCAGGAAGTTTCAGTTTGATTCCAAGCACTGCAAGACAAATTGGGAATCATAAACCCTGGTATATAACAGTGGTTTTCCAGCTCAAAAGTAGATACTCAAGGCAAGGAACAGAGAGAGGGCGGGGGAGAGAATCACCTCTTTGTATCCCACAAACCTTTCAAATGTCCTTACAAGGATTTTGAGTGTATTTCTGCCAATATCAGCAATGGTGAAGTTCACCTTCACTACAATCTAATTCCAGCACTAACTGGCAGTCTAGCACTAGTGAAAATAACATTCTGGTTTCCTCCATGACCTTAGTCCCGACATGATAACGGGAGCCCTCAACAACTCATTTCTAGCTTGGAATTCTTGATGGTTTATTTAGTTTGACTGACTGTTGGAGATTGCTATTATGAATACAGTTGCTAGGGAAGGACTGCCATAGTGCTGTTTGGCTTTTAAAGGGGTCAGGATTTTGCAACATCTCAAATAACACTTATGGCTTAATGTCTGCAAACAATGCAGCATTTAACATTTACTATGCATGAAGAGGATCATAGTTCATCATTTATTATTCAAAAATTATGTAAAATATTTTTATGATGGAATATGAAGAATGTGCTCAAAATATTCATGTGGATAAATAACCCATAGAATTTTATCTTAAAACATCAATATGTAATCAAAGAAACATTGGGGGCTTTGTGTAATGAAACCAATTTTAAATGTTTGAAAATTCTGAACTTTAAAATCTTTTAGGTGAATAGAACTGTTTTGTGTTATTCCCCAAAGTGAACATATATGTGCCTCTTTACTTAGTGATAGTTTCATCAGCAATAGCAATGAATAGCTTTGTCTTGTCTGTCAAACAGAAGCTCCCAAAGCTCTAGAATTCAAGAGATATGTCTACTGGCTGGATTTTGTCTTCTTCATAAGCTCTGGTATTTTGTCTGACATTTTATAAAGTCCACTGATGATAAACATTGGTACAAATAGAGTTGAGAGATTTGCTGACCCCTTCACCAATGCAACTGTGACACTGCGAGTCAACATGAGGAAAGGTCCATATTCAATGGGATATTTTTTCCTAATTCATGATTTGGGTCTATTTGCTTCTCCCAAACAGAAGATCACCAATATTAAGAGCCCAATTTTAGGGGCAATGGATCTGAATGAGAAAGAGAATGGAACCTCACAATGAATTTTCTATTCAAATATCAGAAAAAGGGCTGTTGTATGGCTGAGGTGGAATGTGATAGCTTACAAAGAATTGGAAATGAAAATCACTTAGAAAACAATGCAGAGGAGCATGTTAGATATGCACATGTTGTATCACATTATAAACAAAGAATTATAAATAAGTAGAGTAAAAATATCATGAGAAAAATATGTAAACAAGAAAAAAAGAGGATGCACTGTTTATATTGTGAGTATAGGAATAATAAACAGTCTATATGTTCCACTGATACCCTCACAGTGTCAAGAGAAGGAAGACACCCATTCTTACCCAGAATGTTGGGTGGAAGACCTGTAGTAAACTTATTTAGAGGGTAAAAACAAGATTATATTATTGCTGACCTCAGACAGTTACTAGCTGTGTGCCCCTGGACAAGTCAATTAACCCTGTTTGCCTCAGTTTCCTCATCTGTAAAATGAGCTACAGAAGGAAATGGCAAACCACTCCAGTATCTTTGCCAAGAAAACTCCAAATCAGGTCATGATAAGTCCAACATAACTAAAAAAGACTGAACAACAACAAAAAAGTCCTTCTTGTTTGACTCAGATACCTCAAAAGAATCTCTTTTGGAATCTACCAATAAAGTGATAATCCAAGTTCCTCTTTAAGACTTGTAATGAAGAAGAACTCTGTTTTCTGCAGCAGCCCATTCTACTTCTGGAGACCTAAATTATTAGGAAATTCTTCTTTATATTAAGCTTAAACTTATATTCTTACAATTTCTACTGATTCTTCAAATTCTAGAGTCAACCAAAACTAATTTATTCTAAACTCTTCTTTGTGATAGTCTCCCAATACTTGAAAATAATTCTTTTGAGTGTTTTCTTTGGCTTAAATGTTCATAGTTCTTTCAACTAATCCTCATGTGGCATAAATGTGAGGCCCTCCACCACTCTACTCATCTTCTTGTAGAATTCTGTATTTGATCAAAGTCCTTAATAAAATATATTCCAGATATTATTGGAATATTATACATGTGGCTGGACCAGGGCATAGTATATTAGGACTACTCCCTTCTTCCTGGAAATTATGTTTCTATTATTGTAGCCCTAGACAATATTAGATTTTTTGGCTTCACTATCAAATTTTTGACTCACACTGAACTTGCACTCTACAATTCTATGCCACCCCATCTCCTCCCTGACAATATTTCTATATTGTTCATAGTTTCAGAGAACTAATTGTCCATTCTTTCCCTTCATAAAATTGTGAAGTAAATGTTTATTTTCAGATAAGTGTAAGATTATTCCTATTAAATTTTGTTTGATGTTCTGAACTGTCAAGATCTCTTGGGATATGAATTTTTATCATGCAAGATATTAGCTATCCCTTCCAGTTTTGGCTGTATATAAAGTAGACAAAAGGAAGTAATATGAAATAAGAATAGATAAGTAGTTTAGAGCAAAAAATGGTGGGTCATAAATGCCAGGTAGTGGAGTTTGTATTTTATTGGGAAGGCAATAGGGAGCCATCAGACACTTCTGATCAGGGAACTGTTTCATATCTGTGCCTCACAGGAGTTAATTTAGCAATTGTGTGGAGATTAATAAAAAGAAAAGACTGGCAATAAGAAACCCAATTTAGAGATTGTTGCAATAAGCTAGGTGAAAAATTATGTGGGTCTGAACTAAAATGTTATTTATAGCAACTGACAGAAAGGGGATGGAGATGAGAGTTATTGTAGAGATAGATGTGATATTAAGCTTTTGACTTAGCAACAGATTGTATAGGGTGTAGGGTGAGGAAAAGAGACATTAATGTTTTTATTCAAATGAGGATATCTCTAGTCTTCTTCCTCTTTGGCAATTGCTTCTTTATCTCTTTTGCTGTCTTCTCTTCAAAATTGCTAAACCACTTCGAATCTCATTTTCCATATCTATAAAATGAAGGGATTAAGCTCTATGACTTCTGAGACTCTAGGTTTCAGTATTGCTGGTGGTACCTGGTGCCAGGCAGAGTAGTATGGTCCATTTTATAATAGTTTGATCTGCAGAAGTCTGATCATATTACTCTCCCATTCAATAAACTCCAATAGCTCACTATTACCTCCAGGATAGAATATAACATTCTCCATTTGACTTTTTTTTCTTGAAAATTTCTTTTTCTAAAATATTTTATTTTCCCCCCCAATTACAATTAATTCTTCCAATTACAATTCCAGACAATTTTAATCATTCATTTTTTATAAGATTTTGGGTTCCAAAATTTTCTCCTCCTCTCTCCTCTTTTGAAGACATTAGGCAATTTGACAGGTTATAAATGTGCCACATATATGTGCCATCATGTAAATAGGATGTGCTTTCCTAATTCATGATTTGGGTCTATTTGCTTCTCCCAAACAGAAGATCAAAAATCTTAAGAGTCTGGTTTCATTGACAATATTTCTATATTGTTGACAGTTATGAAAGAAAAAATCGGATTAAAAAGGAAAAAAAAAACATGGAAAAGAATAAAGTAAGTGAAAAAATATTCTTTGATCTGCATTCAGAGTCTATCAGTTCTTTATCTGGATGTGGATGGAATTTTTCTTTGTGAGTCCTTTGTACTTATCTTGGATCAATTTATGCCTGTGAAGAGCTGAATCATTCATAGTTGATTGCCATGCAATGATGCTGGTGCTGGATATGTTTTCCTGGATCTGCTTATTTCATTTTGCATCAATTCATACAAGTCTTTCCAGGTTTTTCTGAAATTTACCTGTTCATCATTTCTTATTGCAGAGTAGTAGCCATTACATTAATACATAACAGCCTGTTCAGGCATTCCCCAATTGATGGGCACCTCCTTAATTTCCAATATTTTGCCACCATGAAAAGGACTGCTATAAATGTCTTTGCACATTTATGTCCTTTTGCATTTTTTTTATTATTTCTTTGGGATGCACACCTAGTAGCAGTATTGCTAGATCAAAGGGTATGTACAGTTTGATTGCCCTTTGGGCATAGATCCAAATTGTTCTCCAGAGTAGTTGGATCAATTCACAATTCCACCATCAGTACATTCGTGTCCCAATTTTCCCACATCCTCTCCAATATTTATCATTTAACATTTATTTTCTGTCATATTAACCCATCTTATAGGTGTGAAGTGGTACTTCAGAGTTGTTTCAATTTTCATTTCTCTAATCAAAAGTGAGTTAAGCACATCTTCATATGCCTATAGATTGCTTTGATTTCTCCATCTGAAAACTGGCTGTTTGTATCTTTGGCCATTTATCAATAGAGGAATGACTTGTATTCTTATAAATTTGACTCAGTTCTCTATATTTTTAAGAAATGAGGTCTATGTCAGAGAGACTTGCTATTAAAATTGTTTCCCAGCTTTTTGCTTTCCTTCTAATCTTGGTTTTATTAGTTTTGTTTGTACAAAACCCATTTAATTTAATATAAGCAAAATTATCTATTTTACATTTCATAATGCTTTTTATCTCTTATTTGATAATTACTTCTTCCTTTCCCATAGATCTGACAGGCTCTTCTAATTTACATATGGTTTCACCCTTTGTGTCTAAATCATGCTTCTGTTTTGACCTTATCTTGGTATACAATATGAGATGTTGTTCTATACCTAGCTTGTGTCCTATTGTTTTCCAGATTTCCCAGAAGTTTTTGTAAAATAGTGAGTTCTTAACACAAAAACTGAGGTCTTTTGGTTTTTCAAACACTAGGTTACTATGGATATTGACAACTCTGTCTTTTATACCTAAATTTTCCACTGATCCACTACTCTGTTTCTTAGTGAGCATCAGATAGTTTTGATGATTACTGCTTTATAATATAGTTTGAGATCTGGTATTGCTAGACCACCTTTCTTTGTATTCTATTTTTCATTAATTCCCTTGATTTTCTTGACCTTTTGTTCTTTGAATGGCTTTTCATGACCTAGTCTTCTCAATCCTTTCCAGACCTCTTATAACTTGTTCTCCTTCATAATCTCCATGATTCGGTGACATGGACCAACTTAGTATTTCTCCCTCAAGATACTCTATCTTTTGCTTCCACATTTTCGATGGTTGTCCTCCTTGCCTGGAATTATCTCTTTCCTCTGACTCCTAGTTTCCATGGCTTCTTTCAAGTTATCAGTTTAAAATCATGTTCTGGAAGAAGATTTTTATGGTCCCCCTTAATGTCTTACCTCTGAGATTATCTCCAATTTATCTTGAATATTTTTTGTTCACACATAGCTCTCAACATATTATCTCCATCATTAGACTATGATCTCCTTGAAGGCAAGGACTATTTTTGTCTTTCTTCATATTTCTAATGCTTACTTCAGTGTCTGGTACAAATAGGTACAAAACACCTGTTGACTACTGTGTGAATGTCCAGAGAATAGGGTATATTTTGTAAGTAGGTAGAAAATAACAATAGCTGGTTTAGCAAATATAGAGTTTATAATGAGATCAACAACTAGGTGCCACTAAGATTCATGGAACAAATAGAATTATCACTCTAAGGTCAAAAGAAAGTCAACAAAAACTAGACACCAGATGCGTAAAGAAAAAAGAACATGAAACCAAATAAATAATTCACAGTTTAATCTGTTACACTCAATAAACCAAATGTGCCCTTAGGTCTTTAAGCAAGGGTGTCAAAGGGTAGCTAGCCTCATCTATCTAGTGTTTTTAAATGAACTATCCCATGGGTGGCTTCCATTCAAATTCTTCTAAAAGCTTTCATCCTTTCAGAGTGTAGCTATGTTAGGATGGTCACCAATCCAGAGCCTTTGAACTTTGACTATAGCATGTAGATTGTAGGTCAATAAAAAACAAAACAAAACAAAAATTTTAATTCCCACTAGATTTGGAGTCAAAGAATCTAATTTTATATCTGGATCTGCCACTTTCAATCTACATGACCTCAGGAAACTAAATTTATCACTCTGGCAATCAGTTTCTAGTCTTTAAAATGGGGAAATTGGCATGTATGAAGATTCAGGTAAGGAGCCAGACAAAGAGAAGTCAGACAGGTAGGGATAGAAATATGGAAACCCAGAAAGGAAAGAGAAGGTTGGAAAGGAAGGTGATCATCAATTCCAAATGCCACAGAGAGCTCAAAAAGCATGAGGACTGAGAAAAGGCAATCATATTTAGAAATCCTTGGTAATTTTAAAGAGAACAACTTCAGTTGAATGATGATGCCAGAGAGCAGATTGAAGAGGATGTTTTTTAAAAAGTTAATTAATTAACTTATTTTTAGTTTTCAACATTCAACAGATATTCCCACAAGATTTTGAGTTACAATTTTTCTTCCCGTGATTCCCCTACCCCTCATTCCAAAATAGCAAACCTACTAAATACTCCTTTCCCCAATCTTTTCTCTCTTATGTCCTCCCCCATCACCCCCCCCTAACTTTCTAGTAGGGCAAGATGGATTTCTATACCCCAGTGCCTGTACAGCTTATTTCCCAGTTACATATAAAACATTAAAAAAAAACATTTGTTCTTAAAACTTTGAGTTTCAGATTTTTCCCCTTCTTCCCTTCTAACCTGCTCCCACTCAGAAGGTAAGCAATTCAATATAGGTTGTACACGTGTAGTTACCCAAATCATTTCCATAGTAGTTATATTGTGAAAGACTAACTATATTTCCCTCCATCCTATCCCACCCCCACTTATGCTATTTTCTCCTTTGACCCTATCAGTTTTCAAAAATATTTGCTTCTAACTACCCTCTCCCCAAATCTGCCCTCTCTTCTATCATTCCCCCTCTTATCCCCTACCCCCTACTTTTCTGTAGGGTAAAATACCCATTTGAGTGTGTATGTTATTCCCTCCTTAAGCCAAATTCAATGAGAATAAGATTGTCTCATTCCCTTTCACCTCCCTGCTGTTCCCCTCCATTGTAACAGTTTTTACTTGCCTCTTTTAAAGGAGATGGTTTACTCTAATCTAACCCTCCCTTTCTCCTTCTCCCAATAAATTCCTCTCTCACCTCTTAATTTTATTTTTTAGATATCATCCTTTCATATTCAACTCATTCTGTGCCCTCTGTCTATGTATACATGAACACACATACGCCCATACTTATATATTCCCTTCAACTATCCTGATACTGAGAAAGGTTTTATGAGTTACAATGATCATTTTTCCAGGTAGGCATGTAAATAGTTCAACTTTAATAAGTTCCTTATGATTTCTTTTCCATTTTTACCTTCTCATGCTTCTCTTACTTTTTGAATTTGAATATATATATAATGCTTCCCCTGAAGCATTATACTCAGTTTTGCTGGGTAGGTGAGTCTTGGTTTTAGTCCTAGCTCCTTTGACTTCCAGAATATCATATTCCATGCCCTTTGATCCCTTAATATGGAAGCTGCTAGGTCTTGTGCTATCCTGATTGTGTTTCCACAATACTAAAATTATTTCTTCCTTACTGCTTACAGTATTTTCTCCTTGACCTGGGAACTCTGGAATTTGGCTATAATATTCCTAAGTGTTTTCTTTTTGGCATCTTTTTCAAGAGGCAATCAGTGAATTTTTTCAATTTCTACTTTGTCCTCTAGTTCTAGAATATCAGGGCAATTTTGCTTGATAATTTCTAGAAAAATGGTGTCTAAGCTCTTTTTTTTATCATGGTTTTCAGGTAGTCCAATAATTTTTAAATTACCTCTCCTGGATCTATTTTCCAGGTCAGTGGTTTTTCCAATGAGATATTTCATAATGCCTTCTATTTTTCATTTGTTTGGATCTGTTTTATAATATCTTAATTTTTCATAAGGTCATTAGTTTCCAATTGCTCCAATCTAATTTTTTTTAAACAAATGCTTTATTAAGTTCTGTTTTACATCATTAATTTCTGCCAGATTTTGAGTTACAATCATTTTCCCCCCATTATTCCCCTACCCAACCTCCCAGAATAGCAGTCCCACAAGATATCGCTTCCTCCAATCTGCTCTCTCCCATACCTTCTCCCATACCCCCATCGACTTTTCCATTAGAGGAAGGTGAGTCTTTGCATCCCAATGCCTGCACATCTTATCTCCTATTACAAGCAAAAGAGTATTAATAATAGTATTTATATATATTTGAAACATTTAATGTTACAACCTCAAATTACAGATCCATTTCCTTCCTCCCTTGTTGCCCATTCCCTCTTGGGAGATAAGTAATTCAGTATATGTTGTACATGTCTAGCTATGCAAAACATTATCATAGTAGATATATTGTACAAGGCTGCTTATACTTCCCTCCCACTCATCCCACCCCCACCTGGTCCATTCCCTACATGATCCTGTCCCTCTTCTATAGTGGGTACTTCCAACCTCCCCTCCCCCCAAGGATGCCCTCCCATCCATCATCCCTCCTCTCATCCCCCTTCCCCTATCCTGCTGCAGGTTGAGATATCCCATTTAGTATGTATGTCATTTTCTCCCTGAACCAAATTCAATATGAATGTGGTTTTGCCTTTTTAGCCTTCCTTATTCTCCCCCTCTTTTGCAACCACTTCCCCTTGCTTCTTCTGCATGGGATAGTTTACCCTACCCTGTCTCTCCCCATCTCCTCTTGCCACTTTCCTCTCTCACCTCATAATTCCATCCCTTGAGTATTCTCCCTTCCCAACAAATTCAACATGCCCTCTATCCATATATAACTGTAACCATATACACACACATTCACATATGTATTCGTATGACCACACCCCCCTTCTTCCATTATTTTCATAGTGGGAAAGATATCATCAGTCACAGATATTGCTTTTCCATATAGGAATGTAAATAGTTCAACTTTGATAAGTTCCTTTTGATTTCTTTTCCTGATTACCTTCTCAGGCATCTCTTGCTTCTTGTGTCTGGATGTCAAATTTTCTATTCAATTCTGGTTTTTTCCTCAAGAATGCTTGAAAGTCCTCTATTCCACTGAATGACCATATTTTCCCCTGAAACAAAATACTCAGTTTTTGCTGGGTAGGTGACCCTTGGGTTCATTCCCAGTTCTTTTGCCCTCTGGAATATCATATTCCATGCCCTTCGATCCCTCAGTGTAGAAGCTGCCAGGTCCTGGACTATTCTGATTGTGTTTCCACAATATTGAAATTGTTTCTTCCTGGCTGCTTGTAGTATTTTCTCCCTGATCTGGGGATTCTGGAACCTGGCTATAATATTCCTGGGAGTTTTCTTTTAGGGATCTTTTTCAGGAGGTGATCTGTGGATTCTTTCAACCTCTATTTTGCCCTCTGGATCTAAAACATCAGGGCAATTTTCCTTGAGAATTTCTTGAAGGGTGATTTCTAGGTTCTTTCTTTGATCATGGCTCTCAGGTAGTCCAATAATTTTTAAAATTGTCTCTCCTGGATCTATTTTCCAGGTCAGTGGTTTTTCCCATGAGATACTTCACATTGCCTTCTAATCTTTCATTTGTTTGGATCTGCTTAACAGCATCTTGATTTCTCATAAAGTCATTAGCTTCCATTTGCTCCAGTCTAACTCTGAAGGAATGAATCTCCTCAGTGAACTTTTGAGATTCTTTTTCCATCTGGCAAATTCAACTTTTTTAAGGCATTCTTCTCCTCATTGCCCTTTTGGGCCTCCTTTGCCATTTGAGTTAGTCTATTTTTAAGGTGTTGTTTTCCTCAGTCAGGCTGTTGACCCTCATTTCATACATTTCCTGCATCCTTCTCATTTCTCTTTCCAATTTTTCCTCCACTTCTCTTATTTGATTTTTAAAGTCCTTCTTAAGGTTCTCTATGGCCTGCAACCTGCTCATGGTTTCCCCTGGGGCTTTTGGAGCAGGACTTCTGACCTCACAGTCCTTTTCCTGCTCTATGCCCCCAAAATAGGAGTCTAGGGTTGCATTTTCTGTTTCCTTTGCCTTGGCATGTTGCCACTTAATTGCTTGACTTTTGGGCTTGTTGCCACACTATGGCTTTAAGGCCAGCTAGAGGAATTTTCGTCCCGAACGTGTGGGGGCAACTTCCGTTTCTGGCAAGCTGTAAACCCACCCACAACTTCCACCCTAGATCACCATCCAGATCCAGGGAGGTTAAAGCAAGAGCGATTACCCCCCAAGACTGATCTCTGGATCTCCCTACAAATTTGCAGGCTGGGAGCAGGAGCTGCCTCTGAAAACTACAAAATGGCGTTTGTCCTCAGAGGCTTCTAGCCCCCAGGGGAGGGAGCTGACGCATTCCGCAATACCAGTCCCAAAGTCCATAGGACATTAACCTCTTACTTTGTCCTAGGCAAGTCTATGTTGATAATTCTGGAGTCGCCACAGCTCCTGGTGTTCTGGGGTTCCTCCAGCCGGCTGCTGGCCCTGCCACCCTGGGGCTAAAACCTCGGCTCATGCGGACCTGGGCTTGGCTCGGCTCCTGCACTCTGCGCGCTGCACACTGCCAGGTCCCAGACCACTGCGCTGGTCCTTCCTGCAGGGCTGCTGGGCTGTCCTCAGCGGGAGGTTAGCTTCTCTGAGTCATTCTGTGGGTGCTGGGGCTCCAGAAGTTTTTCAGAGTCCCCTTTTACATAGTTTGGGGGGAATCTGGGGGCAGAGTGGCTTGGATGAGCTGTTTCTACTCAGCCATCTTGGCTCTGCCCCGCTCCAATCTAATTTTGAAGGAATTATTCTCTTCAATGAGTTTTTGAAATTCCTTTTCCATCTATCAAATTTGACTTTTTAAGGCATTCTTCTCCTCATTGGCTTTTTGGGCCTCTTTTGCCATTTGAATTAATATATTTTTTATGGTGTTATTTTCTCCAATGTATTTTTGGGTCTCCTTTAGCAGGCTGTTGACTTGCTTTTCATGATTTTCTTGCATCACTCTCATTTTTCTTCCCAATTTTTCCTCCACTTCTCTTACTTGTTTTTCAAAATCCTTCTTGAGCTCCTCCATGGCCTGTAACCAATTCATATTTTTTTTGGAGGCTTTTGATGAAGGAGTTCTGACTTTTCTGTCTTCTTCCCACTCCATGCCTTGATCCTTTTTGTCTCCAAAAAAGGATTCTATAGTCTGTTTATGCTTCCTCTGCTTGCTCATCTTGCTAGCCAATTACTTGACTTTTGAGCTCTTTGCCATGGTCGAAGTATTCTTTGAGAATGGAGAGAGTTTTGTCCCAAATCACTGGGGTTTTTGCCACTTCTGAGCTATTAGTAGGGTGCCATCTCTACAACCCCCACAAGCTCTAGCTTCCTGGCCACATACCCCTGGACTACCACCCAAGACCATGATCTAGATCCAAGCAGGTCCCTCTGAATGGCCTCTTGGTCTCCCTATAGTGTGCAGGCCAGGAGCTCCTGAGACAGCCATGGGGTGCAGCCGAGCACCTCCTCTGCTTCTTGCCCCAGGGTCAGGGGCAGGACTGCACTCCTCCACCCTGGTTCTAATAGAGTTCCACACTGACCTTTTACTTTGTCTTTGCCATTTATGGGTTGCGAAGTCTGGAAACCACCACAGCTTCTGGTGATTCACTTTCCTGAAGTCTGCTCTGGCTGCCACTGGTCAGAAGAGCCCTAGGGCTGGAACCACAATTCACATGGGACTGTGTGCAGCTCCCAGCTTCATATGATAGTCCCTTCCTGTAGGCCTGCTGTGATGCTTTCAGTGGGAGCTTTGTTTCTCTCTGTCACTTTGTGGATTCTGTAGATCTAAAGTTTGTTTAGAGACATTTTTTAATGTGTAATAGAAGCAATTAGGCTTGAAGAGCATTTTGCCCAATATTTAGCTTTTGCATATCACAAGCAAAAATAACAATATAAAAACCCTGGTGTTTGCCCTTCATTTTGGCCAGTGAAAAATCCTTCTATCTCCTTATAAAATGAATCCCTTTATTGTATAGTTGAGAAAACTGAGTGTTAAAAGAGTTGCGACTTGCCCAAGGTAATAAGGGTGGCAGTGGAAAAACTAGCATTATATCCTATATCTTCTATTTTTTCAGTTAAATTGTCTTTCCACTTCACCATCCTACACTGTACTTGGTGATTTTCTTATATGACTATTATTTAAAATTCTTTTTCCCCCGTATTTTGACTTATGGGTTTTGTTTGCTCCCAAATTACATTTTTAAGACTTGAATTATTGGCTTCCATTGACTTTAATTAAACTCATTATGGCTTCACAGTCTGGCACTTATTTAAAAATGAAAGTTTTAAAATGAGCCAAGTGGCTTGATTCAAGCCCTCTCAGCACGAATCCATAGAAAACTGTCCTGGACCAAAATGCATTGGCAATATGCTTCTTTGATACTAATTGACTGCTTTAAATTTTTTTCACAAAATATATGTCACTATGCTTTATCTTTACTAAAACATATTCCCTAGGCGGATGTGTTTTAGACTTAATGATTTGGTAGATAAGATGATCATATTGTCATAATTTCTGCATACTTGTTGGTATACCAAACAACAGAAAGGATAGGTGAGGCAAGTGTTTTGAGTTCATTTGCATCAGTGTTACTGTGATACCCGAACATCTGACCAGAAAGTGAAAAGAGCAGGCATTCCTTCATGTTTCATTTGCATTCGGCTAAACATCTGTAGATATAGAACTATCCAGATGGTTAGCTGACTTTGCATCCAGATGTTTGGCATTGCATCAACACAGTCAGTAAATCATGACTTTTGAAGCAACATATGATAGCAACAGTACCTTTGATTGTCCTATTATAATGCTGATAATACAGGCTATACATAAATCAATCAGTAATCTTTCACATCTAGGTGGTAAAATGGATAGAATCCTAGACTTAGAGCCCAAAACACCTTAATCTGAATTCTACTTACATGCTTTTTATCTGTGTGACCCTGGGTAAGACATTTAACCACTTTTCCCCTCAGTGTTTTCATCTACAAAATGGAGATAATACAAGAACCAGCCTCTCTGGGTTGTGAGATCAATGAAGATAAACATGCAAAATCTAAAAGCACAATATAGATGCTGGTTATTATTGTTATCATTGCCATCTGCCATGCACATTGCTTAATGTTGATATAGCAACTTTTCAAAGCACTTTAATTCACAAAACTTCATTGGATCCTCACAACCTCATAAACCATGAGGTGGGTAGGGCAGGTATTTTTATCCTTGGCTTACATATGAGAAAACTAAGTCACCAAGAGACTAAGTGATTTTCTGAGAGTCACCTACCAAGTTAGAGACCATCTTAAAAGTAGAAGAGCAATGTCATCTTATTCTTAGTATGGCAATCTCAGTTTTGAACCAATATGCCTTTCAGTCTTTCTCTCCTATCTCCTTAACTCTTCTGACCAAGTGGTTGGCGCCTGTAGGCAATTCCACATAGCTACAGGGTTGTTTTACAGCAGAGTGGACTTAAGGGAGTCTACTGGTGGCAGTTTGGGCCAGGGGCCAATGTGCCATACTGGAAGCTTTAGTATTTTACCCTCTGGCAAATGTATCAAAGGGTACCAACTTCTGCACATCTCCCCATATAAGACATCATGTCTTAAGCTATTTTCCAAGAGAAGTATATGCTTTGCAAAATAAATCATCATGCTGTCTCACTTAAACTGTGCACACCCTTGGCCCTATAACTGCACAAACTTTTAAAAATTGCAACAATTTTCATACAACATTAAAAACCTCACAAACTTCTAAATCTGCATTATGGTTTTAATTAAATTTTATAAAGATTCCAGGATACTGATTGGTTGTACCAGTGAGAAAGATTAAGACATTACTTGATAAAGTCCTATGCCTTCAAGTGTGTTTATGGTAGCATTTCAATAATGCAGCATTTTATTCCTGCATTGAAGTCTCTTTCATTTTTTATACTGAAGCAATTGAAAATATTTATATATAAGCAAATGGTAGATTTTATGCAATAGTAATGTAGCCTGAATAACAATATTATATACAATTTAGTCCTCGAGATATATTTGCTTGTAAAAGCATAGTAGATCCAGAATACAATTTATTCCATATTCCTAAATTATTGGTGCCAAGATTTTCCTCTTATAATTCATGGTCTAGTGGTACCCTTCCTCCAAGATTCTGGGTTTATATGGACTAGATTTGATACTTGAGGCTGAGTTTAAGAGGGCTATTTTCTCTCTTTAGTTGATTTCCCCAGTTGGATACTCTAGAAAAAATTATCTTATATACCAAAGGCATAACTTGTGTGTGGGTTTCCCTAAATGTGAGAAATGTGGGTTCTACCTCTTGTACAAGGACTCAAGGTACTAAATGCATGTTAGGTAAAGGGCAGATTTTATTTCACTACACAGAAGTTTTTTTTTTTAATGCGAAACACCCAGAGTCCTATAAAAACTGAGAACACAGAAACCACTTAGGTGGTCTATCACATCCCCCCAGAAAGGATATGAATTTGGTGTTGCTTTTGGCATAATCTTTCACCATTTCAGTGAGCCCCTCTTTCTCATGGAATCTCATATATTCTCTCTAAAACTTATAACACCACCCCTTGGTTTAGGTTCTCTCTGAAATATGAATCTACTTTAAGGGCTACTGAGCAAGCCGTGAATGTCCTTTCTCATTGGATTTGTGTTATCCAAGTAATACACTTATTTAATCTAAGATAAAATTCTCTAAAGAAACTATGTGAATAATCCTCTTCTTTTTCTGATGTGTGTGTGTGTGTGTGTGTGTGTGTGTGTGTGTGTGTGTGTGTGCTGGTCTCACAATTTTATAGACCAAGGTTTGGTTCCTTTGATAAGGCTACCTCCCAACCCACTCCATCAAGTTAATCATCAACTTCCCAGTATCCTAATAGGAAAGACACTTGCTGATAGTAAGATAACAGTGGGCATGCCTATAGTCTCTGGGAAATGCCTTTCAGATGACTCCAAATAAAGACTCATATTTAAAAACATTATTGTAAGAAGGGTTCCATAATACAAAGAAATCCATGATATAAAAAAGGTTAAGAAACCCTGCTAAAAGGCTTATATGGAAAAAAAAGAAAAGAAAAAGGGAAATAGGTTGCAATAGGGGAAAAAAAGCTTCATCTTAAAAGGTGATACTTGAACTGAGTTTTAAGAAAAACCAGGGCATCTGAGATATAGTAGCAAGGAGGGGGAGCATTCAAGGCATGGAGTGGGGAGATGCAGTCAGTGTAAAGGCAAAGAAATCAGGTCTCATCTATGTACAATTGCAAATGGGCCAATAAAGTAGGACTGGAAAATAAATGAAGGGGAGAATACTGGAAAGGAAGGGTCAGGTTATGAAGAGCTTTAATTACCTCCATGCACCTACCACCATCCACAAAATGGAGCTTATATTTGATCCTAAAGATAATAGGGAGTAAATGGAGCTCCTTGCTGAAATATTCAGATATGCAATTCAGGAACATCCTTTTGGTGGCTCTGTGGAAGATGGACTAGATTGGGCAAAGGCTTGAGAGAAGACCAAAAAGCAGGATATCACAATAGGTGATAAAGGCTTAAACCAGGTTGGTGGCTGTAGGAACTGAGCAAAGAGTATGTTTGTGAAGGGCATTGTGGAAACATGGAGGATGAGTTGGCAAAGGTGACTGAGGAGTGCTCAAACAGGTGGGAAGAGAAGTAGGAGAGAATGATGTCAGGAAAAGCCACAGAGCAGAGAGCATATCCATTAGGAGAGGGTGGTCAACAGTTGTTGAATGCTGTAGAGAGATCTAGAAGGATGAGGACTGAGAAACGACCCTCAGATCTGAAGACTGAAACCATTGGTAATGTTGAAAAGAGCCATTTCAGTTGAGTGATGAGTTTGGAAGTTAGGCTGGAAAGGAAAACTGTAGACAGCTTTTACAAGGAGATTGGCTGTGAAAGAGAGAAGACACATATACAGTAGCCCACCTGGTAGACAGGTGGAAATTTTAATTAGAATAACTCTATGGAAATGCAATACTCAGTAGGAAACTTCAACCTGGTAACACAGTGCTAACTCTGTGACCATTCATCTCATTAATGAACAGTCGCCCTGATAACTATCTCTTGTCTTCATCCTTGTACTATTTGCTATAGGACAAGATCAGTAGTATGATGATGTCCCAGGTAAATGGACATATGGGAAAATTATCTGTGTGTCTTCTACAATCAAGAAACCCCATAGTAATGCACAAAGAATTGCAAATTTACACAGAAGTAAAGGAATACATATCCTGAAAGATTACTGCAATGATATTAGTGGGGGTGCTGTGAGGTTTAATGAGATAATTGACATATAGGACTTTGTAAACCTTAGCACATCATGTACAAGCTAGCTGTTATTTTTGTTGTTGTTATTATCTTACAGATTCTAGACCTCTAGTCTGGTGATGACTTTATTCTCTGAGACTTCTATTGCACTGCTGTTAAGCTCAAGAAATGTTTATAGAGCTATAAAGGGGTGTGCTATTAAATGTTTAACAGTGAAACTTTCTGGGAGCAGGGGGTAGGAAATGTACACACACATTTAAGTTTCATTGGCATTATTACAACTTTCTTAAGTCTAGAAATCAACTAAAAATAAGTCAACCTCTTATTTTTGTTAATTTCCAATTTCTGAGGTGCAATATTCATGCTGAAAATTTCACAATTGGCTCTGCAAGTCATTTAGAGCTGACTCTAGCACATGCATAATAAATGGCCCCTTCAGAAGCATTCTCTTTGTGTTTGCACTGTACTTCACTTTGCTTTTGCAGAATTATATCCACTAGTTCCAATAATGCTATCCCAATAACAATAATACCATTTATGTAATGCTCTAAGGTTTTTAAAGCACTTAACAAATTTATTACTTTATCATCACAACAACCATGGCAAATAAGTGCTATTTTTATATTCATTTTACAGATAAGGAAACTGAGGTTGACAGAGGTTAAATGACTTGCCTAGGGTCACACAGTTAAGAAGTATCTTATTTGCGACTAGATCCAGGTCTAGCTCTCTATCCATTGGGCCTCCAAGCTACCAGTATAGCTGTGATATTAATTGCTGATTCACACAGACACATGATTAACAAGCTGTATTTTCCATGGAGGTACACATGTGCTGCTCATTTCCTTCTTTCCATAGCACTACATCCAATGTTTCTCCTTCTTGCTACTGATATTTCAGATAACATTTTTGCTCTTAGGACTTTTCTTCAGTATGTCTGCTCAGGATGAGACAGAATTTCTACAGTCCTTCTGATACAAGTGACTCATAGGCAGAAAGACATGATGTTTTCCATTTGGTCCTTGATCTATGTCACTTTATTGTGTGTTCGGTGACCTTGAGTACCCTGGGAGAAATTTCTTCATAAACAGAATTAGAAGGAGCCAGAGTTGTAACTAGAATTTTTTATAATCTGGGGCAAAAAAATGGAAGGTAGGTAGGTTCTGGAAGATGGGTATTATGGCACCACAAATTGGAATTGGTGACTTGGAGCCATATAAGGGACTGGGGTCGTGTTGTTCATTGCATATTAGTAGATGACCACAAGATGTGAAGCAAAGTTATGGTAGTTTCTGTAGTATATTAGGGAGGAAATATGCCCTTCCCCACCTCATATGTGAGCACCCTGGGATAAAGCCCTGATCACTCAATTCTAGAACTTTTCTGAGGGGATGATTTAATGACTTTATTTGCACAAATCCAAATTGTTTTCCAAATGATTGTACTGATTTATACCACCAACAATAAACTAGAGGAAGAATCTTTCCAAAACCCCATTCAACATATTTTTCTTTTGTTGTTTTTATTAATTTGTTTGTTTACTTTTAGTTTACAAAATTCAATTCATAATTCCTTGAGTTTCAAATTTTCTTTCCCTCCCTCACCCTCCCCCCATCCATGATGGCAAACAGTCCAGTATAGGATCTGCAAATGCTTTCACATTAGACATTAGTCAGGTTACAAAAGTGTATTGTACTAGATGGAATGAAAAATGTTAAAGAGGAAATAAAACCAAACAAGAAAAAGAAAAAGATCAAGTAGTTTGCTTCCATCAGGATTCAAACTCAATTCTTTCTAGTTCTTTCTCTGGATGTAGACAAATGTAAGCCTCTCCAGGTAAATATGAAGTCCATTTACTCCTCGTTTCTTATAGCACAATAGTATTCCATTACATGCATATACCACAACTTGTTTAGCCATTCCCCAATTGATGGGCACACCTTTAATTTCCAATTCTTTGCAACCACAAAAAGAGCTGCTACAAATATTTTTATACATATGGGTCTTCCTCCCACTTCTATGATCTCTTTGGGATATAACCCTAGAAGTGGTATTGCTGGGCCAAAGGGTATGAAATTATTTATAGCCCTTTGGGCATAATTACAGATTGCTCTCCAGAATGGTTGGATCAGTTCACAACTCCACCAGCAACGCATTAGTGTTCCAATTTGTCCACATCCTCTCCAGCATTTGTCATTTTCCTGTTTTGTCATCTTAGCCAATCTGACTGGAGAGATGTGGTACCTTAGTGTTGTTTTGATTTGCATAAAATGCTAATTCTTAAGAGTATGGAATGTTTTACTCTTTGTCCTGGTATCCTCAGCCTACCTGATAGTGGGAACTTTAATAAATATTCACTAATTTATTAATTATTTATTGATTAAATATTCTCCACAAATAAATTTAAAATAAAAAAGTTTTAAATGTCTATAGAGTCATATAGTACGAAATAAGCAGAATCAAGATAACATAGGACCATAATGTGAATGTTAGAAATCACTTAAATGAAAGTGTATGCTTTTTTACTGAAAACCAATGAAGATTGTGAATAACTGGTAATGAAACCTATCGCCTCAACCCCAACCCCGGCTCTGAAATGAGATACTATTGGCACAATATGTGTGTTTGTGTGTGTGTATATATACATATACACACAAAATGCATATGCATAAATATGTATATGTGTGTATATTCATATGTGAGCAATGTATCAGCATTTTTATCTTTTTTTTTTACAAGAAAGGATTTAGAGGGAGGGATATTAATAGGGATATTGAAATGCCTATGAGGTAATGGCATTAAGAAATCTTTGAAACTTAAAATTCAAAGTACAACTCCAGAAGCTTTAAGTAACTTACTGCTAACAACAAAATCACTTAGAATCATGAAGATTGTAGTGACTATTCCCTTAATTCCAGAAGCTCTGTAGGAATCAGAAATCATATTCCTACAAACTTTCCAGAGGAAGCAGAGGGATAGTACCACAAAGAGTTTAAGATGTAGCCCTACACATTTGGCACATGAAAGTCTACGTCATTAGTAAACTAGGAAAAGAGGATGGGGATTGCCTTGGACTGGGAAGTACCTCTGATGGAGAAAGGTAGTTCATTGTTGGGATACTTCCATTGGTTTGTTATAGTCCATGACATCTCATATTTGGCTACTCCTATAGTGCATGGGAATTCTACAAATTCAATGCTAAAAGTTCTGGAAAGTTACAAAACACATGTTAGACCACACAGATGAGTATAAGCATTTGAGTGTCTTTTGGGGCTACTGTATGCAGACATAGTCTTGATACTTTTAAGTCAAGTTGAATGATAAAGTCTAAGCCTGAAGTCTGTGAAATTTCTTGTCCAGCTGTATAAAAGACGAAGACAATCTAAAGGGGAGGGAGCAAGCAAAGGATTTATAGAGTTCACATAGCAGGTAACCAAGTGTGGAACCCCTATCACTGGGGGCCACCTGGCCTAGTCAGGCATCACAGTGCTAGCAGTAGAGGGCAAGCCCTGGACTGTATTTTCTCTGTGGAACCCCAGGGCAACAAGCTCACTAGTGTTTCTTGTCCTGAACTCAGGATGAAACAGAGGAGCTAATGGAAAGGTAACAGAGGAAAATAGTAATGGGGTCAGAGGCCTCAAGTAGCCAGTGAAAGACTATACTGGGATGGCCCTGGCCCAGGTTTTAGTTTGGATATGGGGCCTGGGACACTTGGCCAGTGAATTTGAAGTAGCAAATTTCATTATGTTGGCAGATCTGAACCATACTCTATCCTTGAATTGGGGTCAGAGCGATGAAGCTGAAACCCAGGCCCATCTGTCCTTTCCTTCATTACCATAAGAACTTGAGTTCACTTTCTTTGGAGAGAAGAATTTATAAATGTGCAGACCATGCTCAGGGGCTGAAAAAGAACAGATCAGCACACTACTGGCCTGAAGGAAAGTCAAAAAGGCCTTGTCTCTGTGGGTGAGACATCATTCAAGGACCTACTAAGAACCTACCATGTGTCAGACATAGCACTAGGCATTTGGATACAAGTGCAATGACCTAAACAATTCCTGATTTTAAGGTGCTTCCACTCTAATGGGGGAGGGGAAAAGAATAGCTGTTATGAAGCATCTAAAATTATAACACTTTGAAAATATTTAATATTCACAACAACCCTGTGAAGAAGGTGCTACTGTTATCCCCATTTTACAATCAAGGAAACTGAGGAATATAGAGGATAAATAACATGCTCAGGGTCATACTAATAAGTGTCTGAAATGGTATTTGGGCTCAGGTCTTTCTGACTCTGGACCCAGCATCAATAAACATATATACAACATATGTATAAAGTAAATAAATGCAAAAATATACAAAGGAGTTAAATCCCAGTTGGTTTGGGGGAGAAAACCCTGGCAGTTAGAGGGATTAGGAAAGGCTTCATGTAGAACATATCTGCACCTTACAAGAAGAGAAGGCATCTAGAAAATGGATATAAGAAGTCAGGGAATCCCAGATATGGAAGAGGGGGTCAGTGCAGTGGTGGGAGCACCAGAGAGAAGGTCAGTTGGCTGGATCATAGAGTACAGGAGAGGGAGTAAGGTAGTTGGGTCTAGGTGGTGTAAATGCTAAACAGAGGAATTTACGTCTTTATCCTCTTGGTCAGGACTTTTAAATTCAGAGCTCTACCTTAGTTGTGGGGGAGGGTCAGAGTGTGTGGCAGAGGAGGAAAGAAGGAATAAGGAAGGCAGAAGGTAAAATACTGGCCGGTCCAATAGATCTCATTTCCAAGATTTCCGTAACAATTCCCCTTCCTTCAGTAAGAAGAAGACTAAGAGAAAAATAGGGTTGGTTTTCTGTTTGATTTTCTGTGAGAACACTGGTCTGAAAGAACAACAAAAAGAGACTGGGAAGCATTCTGGACCATGAAACACTTAAGAAGGCTTTCAGCACCTTACTATACACTTATTCACTATACACTATACACTATACACTATTCACTATATTGGGCACTATACAACCCAAACACAACTAAACAATTCCTGCTCTAAAACCAGTGGGGGATTTCTTCCCCTTGCCTCTCTTTGGGGTCAAGAGAGAAAATCGACTTAGAGGAATGGGGGAGAGTGGGCATTTGTTAAGATCTAGGAAGATATGCAGCTAGAATTAAGGGTGTCTGTCCTAGAAATCTCGAAGGGGCAGAGATGCTGATGATTTCAGTAACCTTGTTATTGATATTGGTAAAATGACTGTTTAGATATGGAGTTATAATTGCTACAGCATGAGAGGAGATCTCAGTGTTGGAGGGAAGATGGTGAATAAGGTGCAAGAGGCTTGCAGAGTTGGGAAGTGGCTTTGGTTTGGGTTATTTCAGTGAGTACATAAGAAAAATTGAAGAAGAGAGTGAATCAGTACATGCTACGGCAACTGAGGAGATTAATAGCACAGAAGTACTTGTCAAAGTGCCCCCCTCACCCTCAGTTAGTATGACTAGGGTAGTGATATCTTTTTTTTTGAGAGGGGAAGGTAGGGCTATTGCAGTTAGGTCACACAGCTAGTGTGTGTGTGTGTGTGTGTGTGTGTGTGTGTGTGTGTGTGTGTGTATGTTAAGTATCTGAGGCCACATTTGAACTCCTGTCCTCCTGACTCCAGGGCAGGTGCTCTATTCACTATACCACCTAGCTGCCCCTAGGTTAGTGATTTCTAATATTCTCCTCTCTAACTTTCACAACAAATATTAGGAAGGGGTGTAATGATTAAGGATATTTTGTATCATACACCATACATGAATCATTACCACAGTAACTCTTTCAAGAGTTCTAGAATTGACCTATTATGGAAAATACTAACCACATCCAAATGAAGAACTATGGGGTCTGAATGCAGATCGAAGCATACTATTGCTTTCTTTTTTGTTTGTTTTTTTTTTCTTTCTCATGGCCCCTTCCATTGGTTCTATTTTTTCTTTACAAAATAACTAATGTGAAAATATATTTAATATGAATATATATGTAGAGTCTATATCAGATTGCAAGCTGTCTTGGTGGGAGAGAATCTAGAACTCAAAATGTTATGGAAGTGAATGTTGAAAACTAAAAATAAATAAATAAAATTTAAGAAAAAAAAAAAGAAATGCAAAATCAAAACCCTGAGGTTTTACCTCACACCCTACAAATTGACAAAATTGATAAAAGATGGTAATAATCAATGTTGAAGGGGTTTTAATTGAGAAGCTTCTGTATAAACAAAGCCAATGTAACCAAGATTAAGAGGGTGATGGGAAATTGGGAAAGAATTTTTATAAACTATGTCTTTGATAAAGGACTTATTTCTAAAATATACAGAGAATTGAGTCAAATCTATAAGAATACAAGTCATTCCCTAATTGATAAATGGTCAAAGGATATGAACAAGCAGTTCTCAGAGAAAGAAATTAAAGATATTTATAAGCATATGAAAAAATGCTCTAAATCACTATTGATTAGAGAAATGCAAATCAAAACAACTCTGAGATACCACATCTCTCCAGTCTGTTTGGCTAAGATGACAAAACAAGAAAATGACAAATGCTGGAGAGGATGTGGACAAATTGGAACACTAATGCATTGCTGGTGGAGTTGTGAACTGATCCAACCATTCTGGAGAGCAATCTGTAATTATGCCCAAAGGGCTATAAATAATTTCATACCCGTTGGCCCAGCAATATCACTTCTAGGGTTATATCCCAAAGAGATCATAGAAGTGGGAGGAAGACCCATATGTATAAAAATATTTATAGCAACTCTTTTTGTGGTTGCAAAGAATTGGAAATTAAAGGGGTGCCCATCAATTGGGGAATGGCTAAATGAGTTGTGGTATATGCATGTAATGGAATACTATTGTGCTATAAGAAACGAGGAGCAGGGGGCAGCTGGGTGGCACAGTGAGTAGAACGTCAGCCCTGGAGTCAGAAGGACCTGAGTTTGGATTTGGCCTCAGACACTTAACACACACACAAACAAAAACCTAGTCGTGTGACCTTGGGCAAGTTACTTAATCCCAATAGCCCTCCAAAAACCCCCCCCAAAAAGGAGGAGCAAATGGACTTCATATTTACCTGGAGAGGCTTATATGAACTGATGCTGAGGGAGAAGAGTAGAACCAGGAGAAATTTATATACAATCACAGACACAACATATGTGTGATGACCAACTATGACAGACTGGACTCTTCTCAGCAATGCAGTGATATAAGTCAATCCCAAAAGACTCATGATGGAGAGAGATGCCTACATCCAGAGAAATAGCTAAAAAGAACTGAGTTTGAATCCTGATGGAAGCAAACTACTTGATCTTTTTCTTTTTCTTGTTTGGTTTTATTTCCTCTTTACCATTTTTCATTCCATCTAGTACAATACTCCTTTGTAACCTGACTAATGTCTAATGTGAAAGCATTTGCAGATCCTATACTGGATTATATGCCATTGTAGGGGGTGGGGGGAGGGAAGGAAGGGAAATTTGAAACTAAAGGAACTATGGAATTGAATCCTGTAAACTAAAAATAAACAAAAAAATTAATAAAAAAAGAATTAGCATTTTATCAGGAAAGTCAACAGGTATTTACACCTCTCTGTGTCCATGTAGGTCCCTCTCTAGCAATTGTTTGATGTTCATGCAATCCTCTAGTTTTTAGAAAATTGAATGACATTTTATCTTTGTGTTGATTGCTGAGGTATATGGTATGGGATGTTGATTTATACCTATTTTCTGTCAAAACTTTTTTATAATTTTATCAACAGCATTAGTTTTTCTCCTATTAATTTGTATTTTGAGGTTTATCAAATTCTAGTATTTATCACATATAATTTTTGGTCTTAATTTTATATATCATTGTTTGCTCCATTAAGGGAATGCCTATGTATGTTATGTTTTTGACATATGGGTAGTGTGTTATCAAAAGTGTTTTATTCATCTATTTATGTAATTACATAATCTTTATTTTTTTTGACAGAGTAAATTTGGTTTATAATTTTTTAACATCAAACCAACTCTACATGCATTGTGTATGTCCAATTTGGTTATAGTGCATGATCTCTTTGATGTCTTGAAAATTTTTTACTAATATTTTAATAATTTTTTTTACATTCATGTTCATTGGTGATATTGGTCTATAGCAAAAGTTCCTTTTTTATGTGTGTCTTGGCAGTCTGATAAAACTTATTGACTCCCTACCAGAATAGTGTTTTGAAAGAAATAAAATTTAAAAATAGACTTACAGATAAAAACAATTATATTAATGCAGTTGCCAATATATTAGAAAAATAAATCTGGGTTAAAAATGCCTGGCATGTAGTTTTCTTGTTCTGTTTTTTTTTTCTTTCCTGTTTCATGTATCAGAACCATATTTATCTTATAAAAGGAATTTGCATTTTATATTTAAATTCTCTTAATCTGGATATTTTGCCTTTTATAAAGTCGTTTATTCTATTTGTTTGTTTTGTTGGCACACAATGTAAAAATAGTTCCTAATATTTCATTTTACTTCATTTTTATTCATTGTTAGCTATCTTAATTTTAATATGGTGATTTGGTTTGCCCCCTTTATTATTAACTAATGGTTTGTCGTGGGTGTCTAGATGGCACAGTGGATAGAGCATAGGGCCTAGAGTCAGGAAGTCCTGAGTTCAGACACTTAGTATCTGTGTGACCCTGGGCAAGTCACTTCACCCTGTTTATCTCAGTTTCCTCACCTGTAAAATGAGCTGGAGAAGTAAATGGCAAACCATTCTAGTTTCTTTTCCAAGAAAACCCTAAATGGGGTCATGAAGAGTCAGACATGGTGGAACAATAACAAATATTTTCTCTATTTTATTATGATAATTTTTAAAAGTTTCTAGTTTTATTTATCACTTCAAAGTTTTTTTTTTAAATCTATGATTTTTAGAATTTTTCTTTTTATACATCTAGTTGGGTATATTTGATTTGGTACTTATTTAGTTTTTTTTTTTTAATTCTAATTTATTACATTGTTTTTCTCTCTTTTTTTTTGATGAAAATGTTTGAAGAAATGCATTTTCCTCATTACCTTGGCTGCCTCTAAAAACTTTGGGGATGTTGTTTCATTATTGTAATTTCCTTTCATAAGATTATGTATTTTCCATGCTTTGCTCTTTGAATAACATGTTCTTAAGGGTTATATTATTTAATCTCTATGTAAGTTTTAATACATACTTCCAATATCCTTACTGATTACAATTTTTTGTATTTCTTGAAAATATATTTTTAATAATTATGTTTTTATGAATCTTTCTGGGTTTTAATACTTTAGCACAACTCACATTAAAAAATATTAAAATAAAGAAATTGGAGAAAGATAAGAGTTTATAGCAGAAGGAAAAAATATTACTTAAAACCACCCAGTTTTAAAGACAGATGTAGAAAAATATAAACTGAACTCTTAAAACTTTAAATGTGAATGGATTAAACAATACAATACAATGAAAACATCATAGGAAAACAATACCTTACAATATTTTGCTTATAAAAACATTTTTTAAAAACTAAAGACATACAGAAAATAAAACTGAGAAGACAGAAAAAATTACTTTCCATCAAGTGAATCCAAAAAAGCAGGAGTTGCCTTCATGCTATCTGACAAAGCAAAAACAAACATTCAAAAATAAATTAAGGTAAAACAAGGGAATTCTATGGCACCAAAAGGAACCATAGACAACAAACTAATATCAATAATAAACTTATATACTCAAAATGCCTTAGTATCCCAAATCAAAAAGAAACATTATTTTACCTTAAAGCAGATATAAAAGGTAACATAATAGTGACAAGAAACTCCAATAATCCTCTATCCATTTTAGATAAGTCTAACAGGAAGAAAAACAAAAGGGAAAAGATGGTACTGAACAAATTTCTGGAAAAACTAGATTTAACTTATGACATCTAATACATGGGACAGAAAAAAATTGTACCACATGGAACTTTTACAAAAATTGACCACATACTAGGGCAAAGAGATATTATAAACAAATGTAAAGAGGCAGAAATATTCACCACATCCTTTATGGGCCATAATGCAATAAGAATAAAATTTGGTTCAGAGACCACAAATAAAAGATACAGATCCAAAAGATACAGTTTTCACAATGAAATCTTTAATAAGCTGCCTAATGAACAAAATCATGGAAATAATAACTATGTAAAAGAAAAATAATGATGAAACAACATCCCAAAATTTCTGAGATGCAAGTAGTCCTCAGGGGAAATCATATTCCTACAATAATATATCAAGAAAATGGGGGGGGGGGAGGAAGATAGGAATTATAAACTGAATAAGCATTTTTAAAAATTAGAAACCCAACAAATAAAGTTAAACTAAACTTAAAAGAAAAAATATTAAAAATTATAGGGAAATATATAAATTCAAAATAAAAATCTATAGGATTTTTTAAAAATATAAAACTAAAAGCTGGTTCTATGAAAAGACTAATAAAATTGAAAAAACCCTTAGCTAATCTGATCAAAAAAGAGAGCAAAAAATCAAATAAATAAAATGACAAATGTACAATGTGAAATCACTACACTACCAGGAGAAATGAGAGGGATAATCATGATATGGTATGCAGCTATAAACCAGCAAAAGTGAGAAACAAGACAATGGTATATTTTTAAAATATAAAATACCCAAACTATCAAAAGACCAGATAGAGATGTTAAACAATCTGACCTTAGAAAAGAAAATAGACTTAGCTGTAAAGAAACCACAACATATCTCTTTGTTTTGATGGATTTGTGGGAAAATTCTGTCAAATTTTTAAAGAACAATTAACATCTATATTTTACAAGCTATTTTCCAAAAATAAAGAAAATACTCTGCAAGAATCCTTCTATGAGACAAATATTGTCCTAATATGTAAGCCAACAGAAAGATTAAACACAGTATGCCAATACTACTAATGAATATGACCTAAAAACTTAAAATGTTATGAAATAGACCATGATCTATCCAAGAAATCATTCATTATGACCAAGTGAGGTTTATATCAGGGATGCAACGATTGGTTCAACATTAGGAAAACAATCAACATAATCATGTTCAAAACCTAAACAACCCAAACCACATGATCCTCTCAATAGACGGCCAAAAGGCCTGTGACAAACTACAATATTTCTTTATTCTAAACAATCTATAATGTATAGGAATAGAAGGACCTTTTTAATGTCATAAAAAACTATCTGAAACCAAAAGCATCATATGTAATAGGGATATATTAGAACATTTTTACAATAAATATGAGAGTGAAGCAAGGATGTCCACTCTCCCCACTATTATTTAATATAGTTCTGGAAATATCAAAGTGATTTTTCTAAAGCATAGGTCTGACTAGGTCATCTTCCTGCTCAGTGAACCTCTGGGGCTACCTATTATCTTTAAGATCAAATATAGAGCATTCTGATTAGCATTTAAAATTCTTTATGACCTGTCCCTATCCTACCTTGCCAGCCTTCTTATATCTGACTCCTCTCAATACATCCTATAAGCCAGTCACACTGACCTACTTGCAGTTCCTCAAATATGATACTTTATCTCCTATCTCTATATCTTTGCTCTGTCTTCTTCCTGGAATGTAATGGCCTCTCATCTCTCTCCCTTAGTTTCCCTGACTTCCTTCATTGATCAGCTCAAAACACTGATAATGTCTTCTCCTTCTGGATTATTTTCATCTACTCACTGTATATGTATCTTTTATAATGTAGTTATTTACATGCTATTTTTCCCATTAGCATGTAATATCCTTTAAGTTGCAGACTTTATTTTTTGGTGTTTCTTTGTATCCTCAGTGTTTTGCACACAGTGCTTAACATATGCTAAAATTTACTGATTTATTTAAATTGATATATGCCCAGGGCAAAGGGGAAAATCTTATAGTGGAAGCTTCAAATGATTAAAAAAGTGGATAATATTGTCAATTTATCTTAAGATAAATGGCCCATTATCCTCAGTATCTGTTTGCCCAAATTCCCAATACTTCTTGCCTCCACGACCCCAGATAGATAAGTGATGATGCTTCTTTGACCATGATCAAAGCATATATATATATATATAATCCTGTAGGGTTTTCTCTAGTTGAGAAATAGCACAGTGAGACAAAAAAAGACTTATGTGGAAGGAAAGGAATTCAGCACCCCAAAGAAAACTAACAGCTTTGGCTGGCTTGTATAACTTGAGTTTTCTAGTTCTACCTTCCTACACTGCATTTTACCTTGATATAAAGAGTTAGAATAATTAGATACCACCAGCAGCTGATGGTCATCAAAGTTCTTCCTTAAAGAGCCCACTTTTCATTATAGCCTCAGTTTTCACTCTTATAAAATGAAAGGGTTGGGTCTTTATGTTCCTTTAAAACTCAACATTCTAGGATTCTAATTTCCAAATAACTGAACTAGGAATGGATTTATGGAATGCATCTAATCTAGAAGTTGGGGATTGACTGTGGAAGATTTTACTTGTACTTATTTCCATAGGATATAGGCACTTTGAAGACTGGGTTATTTTAGCATCGAATGATATAGGAAAATATGAAAGTTAGAAGTTGATACTAAATATGTTACAATGCCACCTTAATAGAAATGTGGCTAAAATTATGACATGAAGACTTCCAAAAAACATTGGGACAGTTGTATGAACTGAAGTGCAGTGAACTAAGCAGGATAAGAACAACATGCATAATTACTACCTCAGTGTCAACAAAAAGATCATTTAAAAGAAGTCAGACTCTGAGTGACTGAAAAACTAATAATGATCCCAAAGAGCAACAGATGAAAAAACCCTCCATCTTCTCAGCAGAGTAGCAGAGGACTACTGGGTCATAATGTTACATACATTATTGGATATGGTCAATGACTGCAAGGTTTTAACTGAACTGTTTTCCTTTGATCCAAAGAAGGATTCAGTTCCTTGGTGGTGTTGGTTAGGAAGCAGGGAAGGATTGGGGAAGGCTATTTCCAGAGATGACTGTGATATAAAAATTAAAGGCACCAATATAACTTATTTTAAAAATGTAAATAATGTGCTTTTGAGTATTATTTTATTGAAAGGGGTCACATTTGAGATTTGTCTTCTGTAGAATCATAGATTTAGTACTGGGAAGGGCCTTAGAGTCAATCTAACCCTAACCCTGAATTTTATGAATGAAGAAACTAAGGCCCAGAATGTCTATCCACCTTGTTGTCCAAAAGACAATTGAGGTGAATTGCAATCAAGCACATCACTGAAAAAATGAAATTGACCTAGTGGTTAAATTTTCTTGATATAAGTAGCCAAAAAAAAGATCCAAGAAAAGTGATGTGTCATATTATGTCACCACTTGGAAGAAAAAATAAAAACTATAATTATTATGTTTTCTAAATATCAAAATGTTTTCAGTCACATAAAAAATAATTTTCCAATTTTCACCATGGTGTTTAGTACTATTTAGACATAGCAGGGAGATCTCCATTGACTGAAATGTTTTTGATACTAAATATCAAAGAAAAACGATACATTTTTTCCAAAACATTTCATGACTTTAATTTTGCTTATTTCATAAAGAAAGTATGCAAAGAACCAAAAAATTCACTTTTCTATGGCATATCTAGAATAACTGTCAATTGCTATAGTAGCTACGATGGTCTGCACCATTATAAATCAGTGTAATTATATTAAAGAGTTATGAACATTTAATCTAATCTGAATTTTATTTCAACATGACACCTGCATCACTGATCTTTGAGGTGTAGAAGATACAATATTTGACATCTGAATTGAAATCATTTTATATTCAATAGTACAGAGAAAAGACAAACTCATTCTATCCTTGAAATTCATTCTTATAATTACCCCAGTTCCCATTTTATAATTCAGTGAAATTTTATATCAGGGAGAAGGTACAACATTGGAATTCATTTTATACATGACATGGTAAATTTCAAATATTCTTAAATTCATATCCTGTAGCAAAGACTCAGTAACTATAGCGAAAGTGATTTAGCTCAGTGCATCCTCGAGGGAAGGAGATGGGAGAGAGAAGTTAAAGAGCATATTAGACTAGAAAGTCTAATAACACCATGATCTATTAGGAAACCTACAACAGGTCACACTGGAGCCAACAAAATATATAAAGGTACAAGTAAAGAAAAATGAGTCAAGTCTAGATAATGCCTACTACTAGATCTCCCGCACGGCTGGGTATGGATTACCATGTTTTCAATGTTCATGCATATGGGCTTCATTTTCAAACCCTATTAACCAACCACAAGCTATTTCTTCCTTCCTTCCTTTCTTCCTTCCTTCCTTCCTTCCTTCCTTTCTTTCTTTCTTTCTTTCTTTCTTTCTTTCTTTCTTTCTTTCTTTCTTTCTTTCTTTCTTTCTTTCCTTCTTTCCTTCTTTCCTTCTTTTTTCCTTTATTCCTTCCTTCTTTCTTTTCTTTTCTTTTTTTCTTTCTTTCTTTCTTTCTTTCTTTCTTTCTTTCTTTCTTTCTTTCTCTTTCTTTCTTTCCTTCTTTCTTTCTTTCTTTCTTTCCCTCTTTTCCTCCTTCCCTCCCTCCATTTCTTCCTTCCTTCCTCCTTTCCTCCTCTCCCTCCCTCCCTTCACTCTTTCCTTTCTTCTATCCTTCCTTCTCTCTTTGTCTTTCTCTCCATGTTTCTCTGTCTCTGTCTGTATCTCCCTCCTTGTCCTTTTCACATAGACAAACTTAAGTTGTTTCTTACATTATAGAATCACAGTATTTAGAGCTAGATGTGACATTGGAGACTATCTAGTCTATCTTTTTCATTTTCAGATGACAAAAATGGGGTCCAGATTTCAAACTTTAGATTGACAAGGAGAAATTTTTTGTTAAAGAATTACATTTACAACTTAACACACACATATGACCACAAAAGCATTTACAGCCTTATATAATTCTTATTTTAATACCAAAGCAATACATATTCTCTTGTAATGATAAGCAAAATCTCTCATTGTCACTGCCCTATTATGTCCTAAAATAAATGTGCTTTTGATTCTTAGGTCAAATAGACTATAAATGACACCATGAGAAAACATATTCTTGTATTCTATTATCACAACATTGATGCTTAATAGCAAATTTCAATTCAATACAATAAAATTTTACAATTCTTCATTAAAGGATGAATTGCAAAGCACTGAGTGAGCTTCAACATTCAAAAGAATAACAATTTCCATTATCTATTTTTCTGTTTTTATTTGTTTTTGTTTTTTGGAGGGCTATTGGGGTTAAGTAACTTGCCCAAGGTCACATAGCTAGGTTTTTGTTTGTGTGTGCATTAAGTGTCTGAGGCCGGATCCGAACTCAGGTCCTTCTGACTCCAGGGCCGACGCTCTACTCACTGCACCAACCTAGCCGCCCCTGTTTTTATTAATAGCGTTATTGCAATAGGATGACTTCTAAGTGTTTATTAATATTTTTCTGTGTTTTTTCAGTATTTTCCCTTTTATTTTCAATAAGTTTTAGTTTTGTATATTGTTATTGACTTTTCAAAAAGTTGCACTAATTTAAGAATTAAAACTATAATTATTTTTGAAGATTAGAAAATATATAAGATGCACTTTATCTTTTTCCCACATTTTTTTCCTTTTACCATCAAAAACATCTGATTTAGTGATGACTTTGAGGTTTCTGTTAATTTGTTTGACCTTCTAGCTTACAACATTCCTTTTGTGTAACCATGGGAATGGGGAGGTGTCAATCCACTGTAAGTATCATTCCTGTAAGTAATGACTTATTGGCACCTCTGATAATGATATTATAGAATCTGAAACATTATAGTTTGTTCAGGCTTCAATAGTATATATACTACTCCACCACCTCCAAATATCACTTTTCAATGTGATGAAAAAAAAAAGTGTTTTGTAGCTAAGAACAAATGAGTATAAACAAGCAAGGGATATGGACTAGTTACTAGTCTACATAATAATGTTGTGTTTCGATTTAAGCTTATCTCTGCAAATGAAAATTTTGCCTTTTGCTTTCTTGAGGAAGGGATCAATGGTGGAATCTTGGAGTTCCTAAGGCATTTCTTCTATACTCCACAGGATGATAAAGATAATAGCTAGAATTTATATGGTGTGGTTACACATTGCTTTATATAAGTTGTCTCATTTGATCCTCACAACAACTCTACAAATTAAGTCTTATTATCATCATCCCCATTTTACAGATGAGGAAACTGAAGCTGAGAGAGGTTAAATGCCTTGTCCAGGGTCAAACAGGTAGTAAATGTCTGGACGGGATTTGAACTTATCCGCTTAACTCCAAGTCTAACCTTATATTTATACATTGTAGCACCTTGTTGCCAGTACAAAGTTTATGAAGTATAGTTATTATAGTATGTTATAAAGTATAGCTCATATCTAACTGAATAAAACCTTGACTTAATACCATAAGATCACAAAACTTTTTTTTATTCATTGTGATATTAGCCATAGCATCTACTTCCATAAAATTAGAGTCAAGTACACTTCTTTGACTCTCAGAAGAATTAGCACTTTTCATTTTCTTTAAAACATTTTCTATAGTTCTGGATAGTGTATTTCAGAATATGTATCTCTTATCTGTTGCTGTTTATGCTGCATATAGCTTACTTTTATATACGTGTTTCAATATTGTTTCCCCCATTGAATTGTAAGGCATTCCAAGACAGGACCTCTTTTTGTATCCTCATTGCTTAACACAGTGTCTGGTATATAATAAGAGCTTAATAAATGTTATTGAATTGAATCTATCTGACAATCCACCACATCCTTTTGGCTGTTCCAGTGAGGGAGTGGATTTATACATTTCCCTAGTTATACATGAAAAAGTTATGTTAAAAAGAAGTACTTTCTTGTACTTTCTAAAAGTATGTTAAATAGAATAACTTTCCATTTCTACACTCCTTGTGGCCCATTTCTGTTCACACATATTTCAAAGAATGATAGATATAGAGATGGATGGGATTTCAGAAGCTGTATGGTTTATCTCTTGTTTTACAAATGATAAAACAGAGATCCAGGGAGAATAAGAACTTTGCCCAAGGTCATACAGGTAATTAACATGGGGGGATTTGAACCTAGGTCTTCTGACACCAAAAACAATTTCTATTGCATCACACTACCTTTACCTCCATTTTAAAGTAAAGGTTTCATCAGTTTTCCTATTCACCTTATGAATGCAGTTCAGCACAATTAGCAATTTATTTGTTTTGCTTGGTGTCTTCTCATTGAATGTTTTCTCTAAGACAATTTTGGTAGCATCAACTTATGGAATGATACACATGACCAGATCATAGATATATTAAAAGTATTAGGGCTGCTCTACACACCTGCATTTGAAATTAGAATGTTGAGGCCTCATTCTCAAAAAAACTCCTTACTGATGCTCTTTTTGTATTTTTTTGAATAACATCACTTCCCATAGATTTCATCCCTTTTTCTCACATAGAATCTTACTTTATATCAAATAAACATAGACAAGTAAAACAAATCAACAGCTTGATCTTATCTGAAAATATTTGCCTCATTCCTTGCAGTCCACAAACTTTCTGAAGAATAGTGGGAGCCATGCTTCACCAACAGTCTTCTGAAGTCATGATTGGTCAGAGTTCTAAAGTCTTTTAATTTTTTTCCCCTTTATATTATTGTAATCCTTTATGTGGATTGTTTTCCTGGTCCAACTTTCCCTTGTTCTACATCACTTCATACAAGTTTTTCCAAAATTTCTCTGAATTTTTATTTTCCATTTCTGTGATACAACGATATCCGATTATATTTATGTACCACATCTTATTCAGATTGTCCTCAGCCACTGGTTATCAATTTCCAGGGTTTTTCCCAGCACAAAAAGTGTTATTATCCATATTTTAGTTTATATAAGATCTTTCTTTCTCCCTTTTTTCCCTTCACTTCTTTGGGATATATGCCTCGTATAGATTTGCTAAGTCCAAGATTATGTACAGTTTGGTGACATTTTTTTATTTCATTGATATAGGGAATTCTAAGATTCTAACCAATTATGGTCAGCACCCTTCCGCAACTTATAGTCTTAGAGAATTACTAATAGCACAGACAGGTTAAGCAACTTGTCCAGGGTCATATAACCAGTCTATATCAGAGGCAGGATTGAACCTAGCCCTTCCTGGTTTCAAAGTCAACTATCACCTATGCCACATTGACTCTTTAGATTTAATCATAAATGTTTTGACAGAATGATTAGACCAATGAACAGTTCCAAAAACATTGCATTAGTGTGTCTTTCTATGTCTTTTCCAACATTAAAATTTTCATTTTTTTAGTCTTTTCCAATCTGATAGATGTGAAGGGTAGCCTCTGAGTTGTTTTAATTTACATTATTCACGTTATTAGAGATTTATAACAGGCTTTGATAGCGTGTTTTTATTGTTCAATTGTTTGGCACAACTCTTTGTGACCACACTCAGGATTTTCTTGGCATAGATTCTGGAATGGTTTACCATTTTCCTCTCTACGTCATTTTATAGATGAAGACTGAGACAAACAAGGTTAAGTGACTTGCCCACAGTCACAAATCCAGTCAATGTCTGAGGCCAGATTTGGACTCACAAAGATGAGTCTTTCTGAATTCAGGTCCATACCTTATCCATTGTACCACTTAGCTGCCCTTTGATAGCTTATCTTTGTTCTTTTGAAACTGGCTTGTTCATATCCCCTTAACTATTCGAAAAAAAGCTCTTGTTCTTAAAAATGTACACTTGATCCCATTTCCATCTTCTCCATCAAATATCTATCACTATTATTCCTTCTAATCTTCAATCTCCTTCCTCCATTGGTTCTTTTCTTACTATCTACAAGTCTATCCAACTACCCTTTAAAAAATTCACTAAGATTCTACCACTCCTTTAGAAGACAGGTCATCTTTATATACCAACTAAAATTTCTACCTTTTCCATCATTCGCCTTTATTAACAGGCTCTGTGAATGGGCCTAGCTTTCCTTCCAAAAATTGAGATATATCTGCTTCACTTAGGTTCCTCTTTTCTTTTTTACAATTTTTAAAATTAATCAATTTACTTTTAGTTTACAACATTCAGTCCTACAATCCTTTGAGTTTCTAATTTTCTCCTCTTCCCTCCCCCCCACCCAATGGTGGCATGCAATCAAATACAGGATATACAAATACCTTCACATTAAACAATTAGATTGTAAAGAAGAATTATACGCAATGGAATGAACAATGGGAGAGAGGAAACAAAACAAAACAAGAAAAAGAAAAAGAGCCAGTAGTTTGTTTCAATCTGCATTCAGACTCTGCAGTTCTTTCTCTGGATGTGGATATCTCTTCCCATCATGAGTCTTTTGGAGTTGTCTTATAACCTTACATTGCTGAGAGGAGCCCAGTCTGTCCAAGTTAGTCATGATGCATACATTGTATCTGTAACTGTGTACAAATTTCTCCTGGTTCTACTCTCCTCACTCAACATCAGTTTATACAAGTCTCTCCAGGTTATCATGAAGTCTGTCTGTTCCCCATTTCTTATAGTACAATAGTATTCCATTACATTCATATACTACAATTTGTTCAGCCATTCCCCAATTGATGGGCACCCCCTTGATTTCCAATTCTTTGCCACCACAAAGAGAGCTCCTAAAATTTTTTTTGTACGTATGGGTCCTCTTCCTACATCTATGATCTCTTTGGGATACAACCCTAGAAGTGGTATTGCTGGGTCAAAGGGTATGCACTTATTTGGGCATAGTTTCAGATTGCTCTCCAGAATGGTTGAATTAGTTCACAACTCCGCCATTGATACATTAGTGAATATTACATACTTTTTTTTAAAGCAGTTGGGGTTAAGTAACTTGTTCAAGGTTACGTGGCTAGTTATCTATGTGTGGGTGCTAAGTGCTGAGGCTGGAACTGATCCCAAGTCATCCTGACTCCGGGGCTAGCATTCTTACTCACTGTGCCACCTAGCTGCCCCTGAACACTACATTCTTAAATGAATCAAAACTGGACATTTCCCAAAGGGCAATGCAAAAATATTTGAAGGGTTTAAGTAGGAAATAGCATATAAGCAGCACTGAGAATATGTGATTGGAAAAGGAAATGAGGTAGTCAAGCAGTAACAGTAAGAAATAAAATATAGATATCCAGAATTCCATAAAAAATGAAAGCAACAAGAGGAAGGTTTTTATCACTGATGTAACCTCCATTGAGAATTCATGGAATTATATAAGTAAATATCATATAGAATGACATGGTATGCTAGGGTAGGCATGTAGAATGGAAGAGGGAGTACTCACACTGAAGACATGGTAGAATTATTTAAGTATACAAGAATGGACTTTCAACAAAATACAGGGGGTATTTGACATTTCATGTATTATTCTTTTGACAAAATGGAGAAACAAGAGGATTGGATGAAGATAGTGCATAGATTTTGACCTGGTTTAATAAGTATCCCAACATTAATCATTAATGAATTGATGTCAGATTAAAGTAAGGTCCCTAATGGAGTGCTCCAGTGATCTCTTCTTTGCCTTAGTCCACATGCTTACCAATAACTTAGCTAAAGATATAGATGGAATTCTTATCAAATGTGCAGTTGACAAAAGAGAGATAGTTTATATACTGAGCAAGAGAATTAGTTTTGTTATTGTTGTTTGTCCTTCATTCAAAGAGGATCATGACATCAGGAAGGTGATGCCATGACATGCAAGTGAATTAGATTTAAATGAGAGAGGGCTGTACAGAATCACCAACCTCACTTTCTCCTCCTGTAGTAACTTGGTCCAGTGGCAAGATATAAATCAGGACAACTGGAGGTGACCCTGGATGCACTGGGAGACCTTGGCCTTTTTAAGCTAAGGTCTTTAACAGCTCTCAGCTCGTCTGAGGCAATTCTTCATTCAGTAATTAAGTCTAGGTAAGAAGTGAGGCAGAGAATGGCCTCTTAGTACAAAAAAAATCAACCTGAGAAGGTAAGACCCTCAGGGTTTCTGGTCAAAATAGAAACAACTGTTATGTACATTCACTTTGAGCTAATCAGGGTGAGGTAGGGCTTGGACTGGGACCTATTACTGGCCAATCAACAAGAGCCAGAATTATTTGGGTTTAAGGCATGGAATTTAAGAAAGAGATCTAGTCCATAAACCCCAAGGCATCTTGTTAGGTTTTAGCAATCAATATTCCTTTAAACAAAGGCAAATATGTAAGGGTGTGACTCCACATGTGGACAGAGGAAGAGGAGGGAGGAAGAAGAAAAGGAGGAGGAAAAATAGCATCATTGCTCAACTGAAACTGGCCTATGGAATCATTGTGTGGGGTAGTGGTTGTGTGGCAGCTACTACTATTTACATATTGTTGTTCATCCTTCATTCTGGAAGAGGACCAATGACTTAAGGAGGGTGGTATTTTGACTTGCAAGTGAATTGGATTTAAGTAAAGCAGAGCTATACAGAGTCATCAGGCCCACTCTCTCCTCCAGAGTTATGGAATTCAGTGGCAAGACATAGGTCAGGATGACTGGTGATGACCCAACATGAAGACAGGAAGTCCTGGGTTCAAGCCCAAGTTTGTCACTTAATACCTATATGACTTTAGACAACTCAAAGTTCTCTTGGCCTCCGTTTTCTCATAAATCAAATGAGAAGATTAGACTAGAATATTTCTAAAGTACTTTACTATTCTAAAATATTATGAATAAGACCAGATATATTCATCCATCCAATTCTATTGAACTTACTTAGTAAGCTCAGTATGGCATAAATAGCAGACTTAATTAAAGAGAAAGCCTTTTAACTTACCCGGCACCATTTCTGAGTAAATTTAACTTCATGACTCTTCACCTCCTATGCTACATATATCTAAATTGTGTTAGAAATAGGGATGTTTAGGTATTATATCAGTTTTCTGTCTCTATCAAATTCACTTAATTTAGCAAAGTCATTTCTTAATTATATTAATTTGAAAACAATATCTATATTCATTGTGTCAAGGTGCACTCCACATGACTAGCACAGTATTAAGCACATAGTAAATGTTCAATAAACACTTAATTGATTGATTCAGACATCATGGGACACAGAAAGAAGAAACAGGAGGGGAGAACACTGACCTGTTTGGTGGAGACAATTCTGAGAGGAAATAAAAAAGACTGTGCAGATAGTACCTGGGAGAAAAGACATGACCTGGGTATGGCTTCTTAGAGTAAAGGAACAGTCTGGATACCTTCCAGGGAATCAGACTGAAAATGCCAAGCGGTCTCTGGGGCAATATTATAGAGCAAGTCAGAGTTAGGGCCCGAAGCCAGGAAGTCTTAAGGTCAAGGCCAGGTTCTCACCTGGAGCAGAAGTCTTGAGCAAAAGTCTAGGACTAGCAGGTACAAGTTTGAGAGTCAAACTTGGGACAAAGGCCAATGCCTGGGTATCATATATGAAGACTGACTGCAGAGGAAATTTGCAAGTTTTCCATTTCACTGATTGAGACATCTGGTTATGTTTCCCCTTTTTAGAATTCATGGGATGATAAAATACTATAGATGAAAAGGACCAGAGAGGTCACCAAATATAATACCATTTTACAGATGAGGAAACTGAGGTCCACAGTTATTAATTGATCGGTTCCAAATTATACAACTAGTTAGCAGCAGAAGTGGAACCAGAAAGCGCATTGCCTGACTCCTGGCTCAGGACTAGAGTCACTCATTATACTTGTGATTTTTAACATGGGGATCTATGAATTTGGGAGTCTGTGAATGTAGATGGGGAAAATGGAATCTCTATTTCCTCTAACTTCTAACTGAAAATTTTCATCTACTTTAATTTTAAATGTAGACAACAAAACAATATTCTGAAAAGTTATCCATAGTCTTCATCGGATGGCCACAGGGGTTCATAATACACAAAAAAATTTTAAGAGGTGCTGTATTATACTGCAGAACATAGAAACATAGATAGGGAAAGGAAAAGGTTTACTGTTAGATAATATTCCAGTTACTTTTGTGTTAGCTCATCTTAGAGAAAAAATATAGATGCTATGTAGTTATTCTCAAGTTTTCTGTTAGGAGTTGAATCTCATTGCTATTCCTTGTGGAAGGGAGGAAGGAAGGGAGGGAGGAAAGAAGGAAGGAAGAAAGGAAGGAAGGAAGGAAGGAAGGAAGGAAGGAAGGAAGGAAGGAAGGAAGGAAGGAAGGAAGAAAACATTTATAAAGGAACTATTGTGTGCTAGGCACTGTGTTAAATGTTTTTACAAATCTCATTTGCTCCTCACAACATCCATCAGAGATGGATGCTATTAGCTTTCCAGTTTTATAATTGAAGAAACTGTGGCAGAGAGAGGTTAAACAACTTGTCCAAGCTCACATAGCTAGTAACTATCTGAGGCTGGATTTGAACTCAGGTCTTCCTGTCTTTAGGCTCAGTGATCTGCTTACTGTGCTACCTAACTTCCTTTTTCTTTTTATTTTTTTTGAAGTTTTACATAGTTTATTCATGGCCAGGTTAAATATTATCTTCACAAATAAACATAATCCATTGTGCCTTTTATTCCTTCTTTTTGCCAGCACCTACATTTGCCTTTGCAGTACCCCTGACTTTCTTCATTCTGTTCTTGCGTTCCTTTCGCTGCTTTCTTGATGTCTTTTTCTTCTCATATAGGCCATGCCTTGCAAGTCTGTGCTTTGGTTCATTTTTCTTTGCATAGTCAAGGGAATCATAAATCATGCCAAAGCCTGTTGTTTTGCCACCACCAAAATGGGTTCTGAATCCAAAGACAAAAATCATGTCTGGAGTTGTCTTGTACATCTTGGCTAGTTTTTCTCGAATTTCAGTCTTAGGCACTGTGGCCTTTCCAGGATGAAGGACATCTATAACCATCTGTTTGCGCTGAAGAAGTCTGTTTGTCATAAACTTCCTGGTTCTGATGGTTACAGTGTCATTCATGGTGGCGGCCGGCTCCTTGAGCAGCAGGAGAAGGAAAGGAGCTAACTTCCTTTTTCTATTACCCAAATCAATACACATTTATTGAACCCATTATTATATGTGTTTCCTGTATCTTTTTTCTTATTCTTTTCTTTTTCCTCAAATTTTTCTTATCCCAGGTTATTTTCTAGAACACATTGCTCTCATCAGAATTGGAATGTGGTACTAAAGAAACTTCAAGCATGCAGGAAGGACCCTGTCATGAAATTATTAAAAAAGGTTTCCAGGGTCCCTTTTAGACCCAGAAGCAGTTTCTGCTGTCCTAAGGAGGATTAGGACCTTGGCAATATGTGTAACTCCCCTCTCCATGAAAATGACTCTGGTTTCTTTCTTCGGGAATTGTAAGGATCCCTGGGTTCCCATAGAAAAGAATTTGGCATTTGGGGAACAAGCTCCACAAAGATTTGAAGGTTCTGATCATCTTCCTTTGCTTCCCAAATTCCCTATTTCTGCCTAATATACCATCCTTCCAAACACTCAGGTAACTTTGAAATCACCAGTAGCAAGCCCTCTCATTTGGCCTTCCCTTGGCTCTTTCTCTCACCCTTGGGGCCACTCAGAGCCCAGAAGAGAGACCCAGCAAGAACCCACCACCACTACCATTCTCTCATAGGGCAGATCTCACAGGGCAGTCAATTAAGAAGAGATAAAACTACCCATAATTATTAGATGATATGGGAGTAACTAACCTTAATCTTTCCAGTGAGATGGAAGAGCATGTGATAGAGAGACAGAGACAGACAGACAGACAGACAGACAGACAGACACACACACACACACACACACACACACATACAGAGAGAGAGAGAGAGAGAGAGAGAGAGAGAGAGAGAGAGAGAGAATATATCCTATCTCAGGTTGATTTCACCAATATAATTTTAGGTTATAGACCTAAGCTGGGCTTGTTGAAATTTGTTCTCTCTAAATCTAGGGTGTAAGTCAGATTGTAAAGGTTATCTCTTCTCTATCTGGAGCCTTTGAATGCATGAAAATCTTCCAACTAGCAGACTTATATCAAAATTAATTGCTCTGTTTCCCATGTGTACATCACATATGGGTAACTGCAACAACATTATTGAATGATGACCACATTTGACTTTTGGGGCACATTTTTCTGAAGAGAAACAGATACACGTATTTGTCTGCAGTTGTACAAATTATACAGGATCCTAGAATGTGAAGAAATTTTGGGAAATTTAATTAGCATTCTCTGATTACATTACAATTCCTGCAGGTGTTTTAGTATTGAGGTGAACCACTGACCACATGAATTTAGCAGCAATCCTAAATGCTATTTGAAGCAGATTAAAATATAATGGGAAATACTTAATAAAATAATTTTTAAAATATAATAGAATATACATAATGTCAATATGTGGTTTTCTAACTTGATATTCTGTCCACATGGATCCTTATGTTTTATTTAATGGCCCTGTTTCTATTTGAGATTGACATCACTGCTCTGGCCTATAAAACATTTTAAAGAGGTAGGAAAAGCTTTTCTACTTGTGTCCTGTAGCCCTTTATCATATGGACTGTCTCAAAAATAATGATACCAGGAAGAATAAAGAAATAATGATTGTCAAATATTTTGACTTAATTATGTATTTTTGTATGGATGCCACATGCGGCAAAATTCTTGGGGATCAGGGTTTAGCGAGCCTCCAAGGCAAAATACTTAGGTTTAAGCATTCCTTTTCACATTAATGGTACTTTATGAAGGCTGCGGCCCCTAACTTTGGGGGTCCTACAGCCCAATAGCACAAAATGGCTCCTCTTTCAGTAGGCATGGATGATATATTGCTGAAATCTAATTCATGCATAAAAGCTAATATATACTGCCCAGGTATTGAACAACCTAGTTAGTTGTTCAAGTAATAAAATACTCTGGTTTGCTCTCCGGCAAATTATCATTATGAAGT
>WOXC01000994.1:67500-90000 GCA_011680675.1 Gymnobelideus leadbeateri
TCCATCATGGCTTACAAAATTTATTTATGCTTTTGAATTCAAGTTCTTTGAGGATCAGAACTGTTTAGCTTTTGTTTCTGTATCCCCTGTACCTAGGACAGTGACCAACAAATAGTAGGCATTTAATAAATGCTTGTTGGTTTCCTGGTAACATGAAAGTCCTGGACTTTATCATCTTTGAGATGGTCATCTAGATGCCACAATGGACAGAAATATGGACTTGAAAGCAAGAAGATTTGAGTTGCAATTTTGCCTCAAATTGATGTTGTTTCTTCTTTGTTCTCTCCTTCTTGAGTTTAAATCTGGCCTCAGGCACTTACTAGCTATGTGACCCTGGGCAAATCACTTAATCTTCCATCACCTCACTTTTCTTAACTATAAAATGAGGGAGTTGTCCTTAATGGCCTGCAAGTTCCCTTCCAGTTCTAAATTTGTGATCTTGCCATCCTGAGACCATTCTAGTTCTAAGCATATTATCTCTATCCCTGCACATTCCATCTTATAAAAATACAACTGGATTCAATTCACAAAAGTTTTTTGAAAACTGTGTGGCACCAGATATTATGGAGAAATAAAATAACTAAAATGACATAGTTTCTGCCCTTGAAGAGTTTACAATTAAATTCTAAATGGAAGCCTAATGAATATAAAACACTTAAAGGACAATACAAGATAGGCTACACATACGTTCTTAATTGTGTGACAGAGTATTATGTGAAGTCAGAAAGGAGAGATTATTAAAAAAAAAAACTTAATGGAGGTATCTGGACTAAAGCTGAAATTTGAAGAGTTAGAAGAATTAAAGTGAAGGAAGGAGAGAATTCCCTAGAAAATAAAGGGAAGCAGAGTTTGAAGGAACATAGAATATCTGGGGTGGGGGGATAAAGCTGACCTGAAATCAAGCATACAGTATGAGTTGGAAAGCAGTGCAAGATAAGGTTGGACAGATAAGGCTGTCATCTGACTCATGAAGGACTTCAAATACTAGAATCTCATCTATCAGAAAATAATTGACAGAGTTCAATCTTAATAAGTCAAAGGCATATTTGAAATCCCATTTTTGAAGTTATTTAGTTTCACTCAAACCTATTGGGACTTCTCTAAGTGAGGTGAAGAATTCTTGGTGAAGAATTATAAGCACCCCTAGAATTATTTGCATTTTCACAAGGCCTTTGGCTTTGAAACATCTCATACTTATTTCCAGTGTGATCTTGGGAAATCACTTAAGTTTAAGCCTTAGTTTCTTCATAGGTAAAACAATCGATTTGGACTAGATTGCCCATGAGATCCCTTGAAGTTTGACTCCTACACTACTACTACTACTACTACTACTACTACTACTACTACTACTACTACTACTACTACTACTACATTTCTAGTACTTTTATAATATGTTAAGATTGCCAAAGCACTTTAAATGTTAATTTTTTGGTCCTCACAACATCTTTATGAAGTAAGTGCTAAAATCCCACATTTTACAAATGAACAAATTGAAACTCTTAAAGGTTTCAGTTCTGGAAAACACACACAACTGCAATTCTTTCAGGGTCATGCAACTATTAAATGTCTGAGTCAAGATTTGAACCAGTCTTCCTAACTTCAAGTTCAGCATTTAATTTACAACACTACATAACTGCCTCTATGACTGTCTTATGTTCATCTAAGTCTAATTCATTAGTTGTTTTCAAAACCACTCTATGATTGAAAGAATAGAAGGTCTAATATCCAGTCCAAGAAAAAGAATTTGTCTTAGAAATTCAGTTAATGAACATTCAAGAAGTGTGTGTGTATGTGTGTGTGTATGTGTGTGTGTGTGTGTGTGTATGTGTGTGCGTGTGCATGGGCATGTGTTTTAATTGAATATCTGCTATGTACCTAGGATTGAACTAGGGATTATAGGGGAGACAAATGAAATTAAAGACATGACTTTGCCCTCATGGAAATACTCAGCAATATTTTCATAAGAACTACTCCTTCTATTTCCAAGCCCTGACTCCTCTTGTCATTCATATTTCACCTTTCTGACTGTCTCTAACTGAGCTCTTTGGGAAACATTGGCCTAAGATAAACTGGTTGATCAGAGACAGAATTAGTTTACATTGCTTCCCAACTCACCAAAATAAATATCAGCAAATGAATGAGATATTCAATAAAGAGTGCCCTCTTTTCAGCAAAGCCAAGGGATATGTTGGATAGTTCTGGCGCTCTGTGAGACTTGAGCAAAGGATGGCATGGCATCAACCAGACATTACCACCTAGTTTTTCATGCCACTTTCCCAGTCTGTCCTGATCCATCACTTCAAGCTACTATCATCAAGATCACTTATATGTTTTAGTTTATGGCGAAAACAAGGTAATGGCCAAATGAAATCTACATTACATTCAAGTAACTTGAATCCAGGCAAATCTTAGAAGTTTCTAGAATTCATAACATAATTCATTTTCAAACTGATATGTTGCAAGAGTCAGAATGATGAAAATCTCTAACTTCCTTGAAAAACGCTTCAGCACATACCCTTAATTCCTCTCTATGTAGCCAAAAGAAATTTAGGAAATCTTTTTTCAGAGAGCAGAAATCTTTAATATACATATAGACTTGTAAAAAATGCAGTAGAGGGACAGCTAGGTGGCGCAGTGAATAGAGCAATGGCCCTGGAGTCAGGAGGACCTGAGTTCAAATCCAGCCTCAGACACTTGATACATTTACTAGCCATGTGACTTTGGGCAAGTCACTTAACCCCAATTGCCCTCCAAAAAAAAAAAAAAAAGCAAAAAAAAATGCAGTAGAATATTTATATCTTAAGCTTATTAATAATAAACAGTCTGTCCTAAAGGATAATGAAGTATAACTTTTAGTACTCTGAGTTACTAAATAGGAGGTTGAAGGTCTCTGAATCACTTTGGCTACTTAACAAGTGGAGAGTACCTCTAGTTAGTACTACGTATGTATAAAAGCTTCATGATCATTAGTCAAGGAGAAAGTGACATATAGCTTACCTATCTGTAGTCTATCTACAGATCCAAAACCTGTCCAAACCTGTGAATACCACAGTGTAAAAACTAATAAGAGAAAAAAAAAGCAGGTCATTTACAACCTGATATGCAGGTTTTACATGTGAGAATTTTCCCAAAATTTCCAAGGAATACTCTTTCCTACCAAAATATAAATGTCATCCTCCTCATACTGTGGCTAGTGTTTAGAAGTGATAAATAAGCAAATATTAGTAAACTCTGCCCCCTAGACATCCAAGTATTTTAAAAATAAAAATGAAAAGAAAGTGAAAAGGAGAGAAAAGAAAATATATGAAGGGAAAATAAAGGAAAGAAAACAAGAAAGGAAAAGGTAAAAAAAAAAGGAAAGGAAATATGGAAAATGAAGGTGAGGAAAGGAGGGGGAAGCAGGATATAGGGAAGGAAAAACAGAGAGGAGAGAAAGGGAAGAGATTATTATTTTTACTGGGCTACTTTCTAGTACAAGAGTAGCTCCCAGCTGCTTGTACATTACACATACATATTATTACTTCTATCTTATTTGCTACATATCATATCAAGAGAAAATTGATTCAATTCAAATTGCACCATTGATTGATGCCTAATAGGTAGGTGAAATACCAAGACACACAGAAACAATAAGATGTATTTGTGTAATCTTATAGAGCATTGAATGTAGCCAGTTGAGTAAACTGTTCAATTAAAAGAAATCAAAATGCTTACTATTGATTAACTGTGCTCACAATAAATAATATGTCCGTTCTCTCGAAACATTAAATATTTAGGCATAAGTCATTCAGCATTTGATTGGGTAGTACAGGGCAGGCTCAGACTCAGTAAGAAGACTATGTCTACCTTACCATGTGCATCGTTGTTGTTCTCAGGAAAATAATCAATGTTAAAACGAGGCAAGAAACAGGACATCTATTGGAAAACCTGTTTAGCAATGCAATTTATAGGGAACATATGATGACTTTGAGGGTGACATGCATCATCTTCTTTCATGAAACTATGTGGAATGTGATTTTACAGTTGGGTAAACTCTCAAGGCAGGACACAGAGATCTAACTGTGTGACTCCAATTAATGTCAAAAGGAGTCAAGTGACTGCATGTACCATTTTGAGAACGTACCCATGCAAGTTTGCCATGAATAGGATGCATTTCTTTTATGGAAAGAGTGGGTGGCTGTGTTAACCAGTATCATGTCATAGATTATATGGATTAGTTTGGGTTAGGCATCAAGTTAGGATTTAAAGAGAGAAGTGTTCTCCAAAGAACTCCAGACTTGTTCTAAGATTCAGAAAAGTTGATAACATTTGTAAAGTGAGTATAAGCAGTGGTGTGGTGGATAAAAGCACTTGGCCTGGAGTCAGAAATACCAGAGTTCAGATCTGTCCTTAAACACCTACTAGTTGTGTGACCTAGAGCTGTTATTTAACTACTGCCTGCATAAAAAGAGAAGGAAATGACAAACCACTCCAGTATCCTTTCTAAGAAAAGCCTATGGACCATTGGTCTAAGGGGTAATGAAGTTGAATATGACTAAACAACAACAAATAATGATATGTAATATTTTTCTAAGGTATATGGAATAGTACTTGAACTAAAGGAACAACAACAAAGCACTTTCCTAAGAAGGATATATAGGCTTTTTATTGTTACGTAGTTTTCAGTTGTGTCCCACACTTCATGACCCCATTTGGAGTTTTCTTGGCAAAGATACTGAAATGGTTTGCCACTTCCTTCTCCAACTCATATAAATGAGGAACTGAGGTAAACAGGGTTAAGTGACTTGCTCAAGGTCATATAGCTAGTATCTGATGATAGACTTGAACTTAGAAGGAGTATACTTCCAGGCCTGGCCCTTTGTCTATTGAGCCACCTAGATGCCCTATATATAGTTTTACTGATTAAATTAGGACTGTCCTCCCGTCACTCAGCCTTGAAACCTAGGAGTAATCCTGAATTCCTCACTATCTTTCACACCACTCTGCTTCCCATTCCCATCCCGATTCCCATCCCCATTTCCAAACTGTTCCTGAGGACTGTTGATTTCACCTCTGAAACATCTTTCCTATAGGCCTCTCCTCTGATACTGCCACTACTCTAGAGTAGACCCTCATCATCTCATGCTTGGATTATTGCAATAGAATTTTTTTTCATGGTCATGATTGCTAACTGTATTTTCCTCTATCCTATTTCCCCACCCACATTTATTCAATTTTCTTTCTCCTTTCACTGTCTGTCTTCAAAAGTATTGACTTTTGACTACTTCCTCCTCTAATCAGCCCTCCCTTTTATCACCCTCCCTTCTTTTATTCCCTTCCACTTTGGCTTTCCTGTAGGGTAGGATATATTTCTATATTCAACTGAATGTGTATGTTATTTCCTTTTTGAACCAATTCTGATAAGAGAAAGGTTCACTCACTCTCTTCCCTCACCTCCTCCATCTTCCCCTTTACTGTAAAAACTTTTTATTGAGTCTTTTATGTGAGATAATTTACCTGATTCTACCTGTCTCTTTTTCTTTCTCCCAGTACATTCCTCTCTCAGCCATTTTTTAAGATATCATCCCTTCATATTCAACTCACACCTGTGTCCTATGTCTATATATACTCCTTCTAATTTCCCTAATAATGAGAAAGTTCTTATGAGTTACAAGTAACATCTTCCCATGTAGGGATGTAAACAGCTTAGTCTTACTAAGCCCCTTATGTTTGTCTTTCCCTGTTTACTTTTTTATACTTCTCTTGAGTCTTGTATCTGAAAGTCAAAGTTTCTATTCAGCTCTGGTCTTTTCATCATGAATGCTTAGAAGTCCTCTATTTCATTGAATACCCATTACTATACTCAGTTTTGCTGGGTAGGTAATTCTTGTTTGTAATCCTAGCTCCTTTGCATCCCAGAATATCATATGTTAAACCCTCTGACCCTTTAATGTTATCCTGACTGTGGATCCACAATACTTGGATTTTTTTTCTTTCTGACTGCTTGCAATATTTTCTCCTTGATCTGGGAACTCTGGAATTTGGCTATAACATTCCTGGTAGTTATCATTTTGAGATCTCTTTCAGGAGATTGCTAGATTGGTAGATACTTTCAATTTCTATTTTACCACTCTGGTTCTTGAATATCAAGGCAGTTTTCCTTGGTAATTTCTTGAGAGATGATATCTAGGTCCTTTTTTTGATCATGGCTTTTAAGGAGGTAATTTTAAAATTATCTCTCCTGAATCTACTTTTCAGGTCTGTTGTTTTTCCAATGAGATATTCCACAGTCTTCTATTTTTTCATTCTTTTGGTTTTATTTTATTGTTTCTTGATTTCTCAGAAAGTCATTAGCTTCCATTTGCTCAAGTCTAATTTTTAAGGAATTATTTTCTTCACTGAGCTTTTGTACCTCCTTTTCCATGTGGTCAATTCTACTTTTTAAATATTTTTTTTCCTTCAGGAAAGTTTTGTGCCTCATTTCCCATTTGGCCAGTTCTATTTTGTAAGGTGCTATTTTCTTCAGTAATTTTTTTTTTGTGCCTCCTTTACCAAGCTGTTGACTCTTTTTCATGATATTCTTGCTTCACCCTCATTTCATTTCACGTGTTTTTCTCCTCTACTCTCTTACTTGATTTTTTAAATCCTTTTTGATCTCTTCCATGGTCTTAGACCAATTAACATTTTTCTTGGAGGCTTTGGATATAGGAGCTTTGACTTTTTATCTTCTGAGTGTGTGTTTTGATCTTCCATGTCACCATAGTAACTTTGTATGGTTAGAATTTTTTTTCTGTGTTTTTTTTTTTCATTTCCCCAGCCTTTTTCTTGACTTTTAACTCTTTTTTTTTTTTTGCTTTTTGGAGGGCAATTGGGGTTAAGTAATGCCCAAGGTCACACAGCTAGGTTTTTGTTTGTGTGTGCATTAAGTGTCTGAGGCCAGATCCAAACTCAGGTCCTTCTGATTCCAGGGCCGACGTTCTACTCACTGCGCCACCTAGCCGCCCTGACTTTTAACTCTTTCTTAAAGTGGGACTCTGCTTCTAGGGTGGAGGGTACACTGTCCCCAATGTTCAGGGATTTTGTGTAGTTGTTTTCAGAAATACTTCTAGGGACCTGTAAGTTTTCAGTTTTTCCAATGTGCTATGATCTAAGGAGAGGTGTGTTTACTACTCTCCTGGTCTTTGAGTGACTACAAGCACTTTTTTCTGCCCTGAAACTGTGACAATGGCCCTTGTTCTACTGGTACCTCAAGCTCTGGTGTGTTAGTGCTCCTCCTCCCCTGGGAGTGCTAGGCAGGAGTGCAACTCATATCTGAGCATGGGCAAAGTTATAGAGTACTGCTCCAAGTTCCAGCAAAAGACCCTTGTAATCTTGATCCCTTTACCATCTGTGTTGAGAACTCTAGAAACAGTTGCGATTGCTGCTGCTGCTAACTCAGTCACTCCAAAGTCCTGCTCCTAGTTTGTTGAGGTCTGGTCTGTGCTGGCACAGTCTGCACTGGACTGTGCTCTACTCTCACCCAGGTGCAACAAACCTTTCTTGCTGACCTTTTAAGGTTTGTTTGGTTTTTTTTTTTTTGGCTAGAAAATTATTTCACCCCATCTTTTTGTGGGTTCTGACACTCCAAGAATTGTTTTATGATGTTATTTAAAGGTATTCAGAGAGGGTTGGGGGAAAGCTCAGGAGAATCCCTGCCTTTTCTTTCCCATCGTGGCTGACCTTCCATAAGTCTACCTGGTTTCTTTTAAATTCTAACTAAAACCCACCTTCAACAGGAAGCCTTTCCCAACCTCTCTGTAATGCCAAGCAAAGGCAACTTCCAAGGTTCAGAATACCAGCATAGTAACTCTCCATTTTTTTCAGTGGCAAATTAAGGCAAAACATTCATAGAACAGAGAAAATCAAAATACAGCATTCACCAAGTGTAATTCAATAATTTCCAAGTACTACTCCATCCCTGGGCAATACATTCATTTAGTCAATCACAAAGTCTTTCTTCTCAAATGGAGATTAAGATTAGTTTCTAATCATAAACAAAGTATATTCATTTGGTCAATTACAGAGCACAAAAAAGTCAAGTTTCCCACCCCTGGATCACAACTGAATTACAATTATCATCATTTAAAGCCAAGCACCTACTCAGAAGGGGCAATGGAGAGCACAAAGGTCATCTTCCCCTGAGCTACAACAAGGCTAAGATATCATCACAGCATTTAATATCCAAAAGGTCATCTTTTCTTCATCTTGACCCAAGGCAAGCTCTCAGCAATCTCTGTTCCTGGGGAGACAAAGCTTAACAAAGCCACAATATACATTTTCAGTGTCCTCATCAATTCACTCTCTGCCTGCAGAACAGTATCAGGACCCCTGAAAATATCAGCAAGACCCTCTTCCAGGATTTCTATAAACATACAACAAGAAAATCCTCTTTCAGGGCTTCTGAACCAACAGCAAGGTTCCAGGACCTCTGCAACAACAGCACTGTCCTTCACCAGTGGACAAATCTGGCAAAACAATATCAAAGCAGACAGACAAAATACCTGCAACACAGCCATGTCTCCTCAGTCCTTGGCAGCTCTGGGTGGAAGCTCTCAAAAGTCCTGGGCAGCTCCAACTGTCCCTCAGCAATGCTCCATGATGCTGCTCTCAAATGTTCTTCTGCCTCTCTCTCTCTGCTTGGGCCTTCTCTAAATCCACAGCACCAGCTCCTCTCAGTTCTGCCCTCTCTTTTTCCATCCATTCCACAAGTAGGATTCACAAGCTTTGGGTTTCAACACTCAACCCAAAAACCAAGACAATCCAGGGGGAATCTTTAAATTCCATTACTATTATACTCTATTAATTCTGGTGTCTTCCCTCTGCTAATCATTTCTTATTTATCATATATATATATATATATATATATATATATATATATATATATATATATATGCTTGCTTTTTATATATTTGTTTGAATGTTGTTTCCCCTATTAAATTGTAAGCTTCTTGAGGGCAGGAACTGTTTTTCTTTTTGCCTCTTTGTATCTCCAAACACTTAGCACAGGACTTGGCACATAGTAGGTACTTAATAAATGTTTTATTATTTGATTGAAATGTATCCTGTTCTTTCCCATCCTCAAGGGAAAGAAGATTGTCATGATCACCATCATCAGAAAATTCCTGTAAAATGGTTTCTAGCCCTGGGTAGACTTCTGTGCTTCCTGTTGATGAAGTAGAAAGAAAATTGAATTTGGAGTCAGAAGATTTGGTGGCAGGGGTTTGACATCTTTGTCTTCATCAGCAAGAATAATAAGCATGTGATAAGCATGACAACTATGTCTTCATCCAAATCATTGATTTGAATTGGAGATTCATTCTTTATTGAATGGAGAGATACAATACTTCATTACAGATTTTTCTCAAAGTTGGTACTTATCCATTCACTATCACTCTGTGGGAATGGTTGTTCAACTATTTTTTAAATCAACTTAATTGTACTATCATATAGTCCACATATCTCTAATTTGGCCATAGGAATATTGTGAAAGATGTTGTTGAATTCCTTTTTGAAACCTAGACATACTCTGACTACAGCGTTGCCCTGATCAGGTGGTCTAAAAATCCTGTCAGATAATGATGTTCTTAATGAATGTATGCTGTTGTCATAATGATCATTGTTTCTAATTCTGATTGCTCACAAAGCATCCCTTTAAACAATCAATTTTTAGTATTTTGCTGAGTCTATAGTAGAAAAACACATCAATATGCTTTCTTCCATTTGTTACTGTTCTCTATGATTTCTCAAAGACGATTGGCAGATTCATTAATGATATCCTCAATTTCACTTTAAAAGGTTAAATGAAAAAATGAATTAATAAATTAAAAAAGAAAATGAAATGAAATGAAAAATGAAAAAAATAAGCACTTACTTTTTCTCTCTCCTATATCACCACCTCCTCTGAATAAAAAAAGAGAAAATGAAAGCAAAATAAATACATATAGTTGAGCAAAACAAATTCTTTTTTTTTTTTTAAAGCAATTGGGGTTAAGTAACTTGCTCAAGGTTACACGGCTAGTCATTATTTATGTGTGGGTGCTCATTTTCTGAGGCCGGATTTGATCTCGGGTCATCCCAACTCCGAGGCGGGCGCTCTTACTCACTGCGCCACCTAGCCGCCCCGAAACAAATTCTTGAACAAACCTTGTTCAAAATTATGCTTTTCATTCTTCATCTCAGATCCACTAGTTAGTCATTCAATAACCATTTATTAAGAGTCTATCTTGTGTTAGGCACTATACTAAGCATTGGAAATACAAATATAAAAAGAAAAACAATCCCTGCTCTCAAGGAGCATACAATCTCAGGAGGGAAGGTAAAGCACAAAAGAATGATGAAAAATGGAGAATCCCCTTAGTTTGGAGGTAGGCTGATCTTGTTTCATTGTTAGTCCTGTTAAATCATGATTCATCCTTCAATTGATCATATTCCTCAAATCTTTCAAAGCTTGTTTTCTTTATATTTTTATTGTGCCATTTTTTTCTGTCCTGGTTTTGTTTATGCACTCTACATGTCAGTCAAGTGTTCTCTGAAACGATTCATCTATCCATTTATAATTTCTTATATCATAACAAAATTCCATTACATTTATATTCCATAATTAATTCAATCATTCCTTAATAAATGGGCACCCCCTTTCTTTCAAGATTTTTATTTTTACAAAAAGAACTTGTACAAATAAGTTTTTCCTTCTTTTGTTGATCTCTTTGGAGTACAAATCTAATAGTGCTGTCATAACCATAGAAAAGGATATATAGAATTTAGGCACTTTTCGGGATATATTTCCAAATTGCTTTCCAAAACAGTTAGACTAAATCACAGCTTCATCAGTGTATTAGTGTGACCATTTTACTGCAGCCACTCCAAAAATTGTCCTCCCTTCCCCCTTTTTTGGTCAACGTTAATAATCTGATACGTGTGAGATAAAATTTTAGAGTTGTTTTAATTTTCATTTGGACAACTAGTGGTAGAATGGATGGATAGGGTGTAAGCCTGAAGTCAGGAACAGTCTTCTTTCTGAGTTCAAATATGATCTCAGACCCTTAATAGCTGTATGACTCTTGGCAAGTCACTTAACCCTGTCTACTTCTGTTCCCCATCTGTAAAATGAGTGGAGAAGGAAATGGTAAACCACTCCAATATATTAGCCAAAAAAAACCCAAATGGGGTCATGAAGAATGAGACTTGACTGAACAAATTTTCATTTCTCTAATTATTGCTAACAGAACATTTTTTTTTAAATATGGATACTGATAGCTTAGGTTCCTTCATTTGAAAATTGCCATTTCATATCCTGTGTCCCTTTACCTACTAGGGAATGTCTCTTGTTTTTACAAATTTCATTAAGTTCTTTATATGTCTGGAACATATACTTTTTTATCAGATTAATTTGCTATGAAGATTTTCTTCCTCAATTACTTACTTCCTTTCTAATTTTAACAGCATTATTTTGCCTATAAAAACAAAACAAAAAGAAACTTTGTATAATCAAATATTGTCTGTTTTATCAACTGTAACTACAATTATCCCCTGTTTGGTTATGAACTCTTCCCCTATCCATAGAGTTGAAAGTTAATGTCTTCCATGCTCCCTTAACTTATTTTTGATGTCACTTTTTATGTTGTAATGTATCCCTTTGGAACTTATTTTGACATATGGAGTGAGATGTTAGTTTATACCTAATTTCTACCAGACAGTTACTCAGTTTTATATTTACAATTTCTTTAAGCCTCTGCAACTATTCAAAAGAGTTTGACCAGAACAGTCACACAGAAAAGACAAAGAGGAAAGAGAATATCTATTGTTCTCATTATGACATATAGTTTCTTGGACAACTTGTAGTTCCTACTCATCAGTTTCTATGTCTGGAAGAGACAATTCTAATGGACAATAAAGTGGATCCAGAATGAAACAGGAGGAAAGTGGGACAGATTGCCTTCAGGAAATGCAAACCTCTTTTGATAACTCCAAGCTTTTCCCAGAAACAAAGGCAACTCTGTAATACCAATATTCTACTACTGTTGTTGTGTGGCTATGAAACATGAAACATTAGTCTCCAAATAACTGAAAATGATTATCACATTAAGGGTAGAGAAGTGCATAGTGTGTGTCAACAGGTTGCAGCATATAATCATTGAGGAACTTTGAAGAAGAACAGGAGTAAAAGTTATAGTCTAGGAAATTTATGACAATGAGTTCAATACTTGCTTCACAATATTTATCTCCTCCCCAATTCTTGCCATATGTGTGTATACACATGCACATATATACATATACATACACATATACATGTACATATAAATATAGATATGTATATGTGTGTATATATGTACATGTACACATACATATACATATACATATACATATAGTCCCTCAAACACTCTAACCTCCCAGTTCCTCAACATACTCACCTCCCATCAGATACCTCAGTCAGAGAAATGAAGAGGATCATACCCTTGATCTTACCATTATCCACAAATGCATTACCTCCAAAGTCATGATCTCTGGAATTCCCTTATCTGATCACAATCTATTGGCTTTTTATCCCTCCCTATGACCTCCCTCACCAAAGCCTCCTTTTTGTCCCCACTGTAACTTCCAATAGCCTTGACTCCTCAGTTCTCTCTCAGGCCATTACCCTTGTATGAGACATATTCTCCTTCTTTCCCCGTCTTGACACCCTTGTGAACCAGGTCACCTCTATACTTTCCTCTCTTCTTAAGACCCTTGCTGCCTTATCATCTTGCTGGTTGCTCCCTGTCAAGTCTTAGCTTTGGATCATTCTCTTCACCCACTATCTCTGTTCCTACATACATGCTGCTGCTGAAGATGGAATAACTCACTCAACCCTTATGACTAGGGCAACTACAGATTAATCATATCAATTGGGCCTTCACTAGTACAAGGCAATTTTTTCACATCTCACTAATTAACTTTGTATCCCACTAATGACAGTGGGTCTTCCAAATCTTTTCACCCCTCCTCAAACTTCCTATGACTTCCTTTCTTCTGATCCATCTTCTTGCTTCTTCATTTTTATATCACTGATCCAGATACCTTCTGCCATCATATTCTCCTTCACCCCTATTTCTCAAGATGACTTAGAACTTTCACTCTCCAAGGACAGCCCCTCTATATGCACAATTCATCCCATCTTCTCCAGCAGATTGCCCCACTTTAATGGTTTCCATTCTCTCACTTCTATCCTTCCCTGACTACTGGCTACTTTCCTTTTGCCTATAAAATGTCAATGTTTCTCCCATCCTGAAAAATATCCTCATTTGATCCTTCTAGTCATTGACCCATATTTATTCTGCCTTTTGTGTCTAAACTCCTTAAAGAAGGCCATCTACAATAGCTGCCTTGGCTTTCCCTCCTCTCACTCTCTTCATAATTCTTCACTGTTTGGCTTCTGAACTCATTATTCAACCAAAATTATTCTCTCCAAAGTTACCTGTGATTTCTTTATTGCCAAATGCAAGGACCTGTTCTCAGTCCTCATTAAGGATTTTCTCAATCCTCCTCTTGACTTCTCTGCAGCCTTCAACTTTGTCTATTACTCCCTTCTCCTTGACATTTCTCCCTAATTTTTCAGGACACTGCTCCCTATTGGTTCTCTCCCTACCTATCTGACCACTACTGTTCAATCTTTTTTGGAATTTCAACCAGGTCCTAACTGCTCAGGGTTTTGTCCTGGTCCTTCTTATCTCCTATACTATTTCTTTTTTTTTTTAACTTTAAACAAATGCTTTATTAACTTCTGTTTTACATCATTCATTTCCGCCAGATTTTGAGTTACAATTATTTTCCCCCCATTATTCCCCTACCCAACCTCCCAGAGTAGTAGTCCCACAAGATATCGCTTCCTCCAATCTGCTCTCTCCCATACCTTCTCCCATACCCCCATCGACTTTTCCATTAGAGGAAGGTGAATCTTTGTGTCCCAATGCCTGCACATCTTATCTCCCAATTACAAGCAAAAGAGTATTAATAATAGTATTTATATATATTTGAAACATTTAATGTTAAGACCTCGAATTTCAGATCCATTTCCTTCCTCCCTTGTCACCCATTCCCTCTTGGGAGATAAGTAATTCAGTATATGTTGTACATGTCTAGCTATGCAAAACATTATCATAGTAGATATATTGTACAAGGCTGCTTATAATTCCCTCCCACTCATCCCACCCCCCACCTGGTCCATTCCCTACATGATCCTGTCCATCTTCTATAGTGGGTACTTCCAACCTCCCCTCACCCCAAGGATGCCCTCCCATCCATCATCCCTCCTCTCATCCTCCTTCCCCCTATCCTGCTGCAGGTTGAGATATCCCATTTAGTATGTATGTCATTCTCTCCCTGAACCAAATTCAATGTGAATGTGGTTTTGCCTTTTTAGCCTTCCTATTCTCCCCCTCCCTTGCAACCACTTCCCTTGCTTCTTCTACATGGGATAGTTTACCCTACCCTGTCTCTCCCCATCTCCTCTTGCCACTTTCCTCTCTCACCTCATAATTTCATCCCTTGAGTAGTCTCCCTTCCCAACAAATTCAACCTATGCCCTCTATCCATATATAACTGTAACTATATACACACACATTCACATATGTATTCATATGACCACACTCCCTTCTTCCATTATTTTCATAGTGAGAAAGATATCATCAGTCACAGTTATTGCTTTTCCATATAGGAATGTAAATAGTTCAACTTTGATAAGTTCCTTTTGATTTCTTTTCCCTGATTACCTTCTCAGGCATCTCTTCCTTCTTGTGTCTGGATGTCAAATTTTCTATTCAATTCTGGTTTTTTCCTCAAGAATGCTTGAAAGTCCTCTATTCCACTGAATGACCATATTTTCCCCTGAAACAAAATACTCAGTTTTGCTGGGTAGGTGACCCTTGGGTTCATTCCCAGTTCTTTTGCCCTCTGGAATATCATATTCCATGCCCTTCGATCCCTCAGTGTAGAAGCTGCCAGGTCCTGAGCTATTCTGATTGTGTTTCCACAATATTGAAATTGTTTCTTCCTGGCTGCTTGTAGTATTTTCTCCTTGATCTGGGGATTCTGGAACCTGGCTATAATATTTCTGGGAGTTTTCTTTTTGGGATCTTTTTCAGGAGGTGATCTGTGGATTCTTTCAACCTCTATTTTGCCCTCTGGATCTAAAACATCAGGGCAGTTTTCCTTGAGAATTTCTTGAAGGGTGATTTCTAGGTTCTTTCTTTGATCATGGCTTTCAGGTAGTCCAATAATTTTTAAATTGTCTCTCCTGGATCTATTCTCCAGGTCAGTGGTTTTTTCCATGAGATATTTCACATTGCCTTCTAATCTTTCATTTGTTTGGGTCTGCTTAACAGCATCTTGATTTCTCATAAAGTCATTAGCTTCCATTTGCTCCAGTCTAACTCTGAAGGAATGAATCTCCTCAGTGAACTTTGAGATTCTTTTTCCATCTGGCAAATTCGACTTTTTAAGGCATTCTTCTCCTCATTGCCCTTTTGGGCCTCCTTTGCCATTTGAGTTAGTCTATTTTTTAAGGTGTTGTTTTCCTCAGTCAGGCTGTTGACCCTCATTTCCTACTTTTCCTGCATCCTTCTCATTTCTCTTTCCAATTTTTCCTCCACTTCTCTTATTTGATTTTTAAAGTCCTTCTTAAGGTCCTCTATGGCCTGCAACCCACTCATGTTTTCCCCTGGGGCTTTTGGAGCAGGACTTCTGACCTCACAGTCCTTTTCCTGCTCCATGCCCCCAAAATAGGAGTCTAGGGTTGCATTTTTCTGTTTCCTTTGCCTTGGCATGTTGCTACTTAATTGCTTGACTTTTGGGCTTGTTGCCACACTATGGCTTTAAGGCCAGATAGAGGAATTTTCGTCCCAAACGTGTGGGGGGCAACTTCCATTTCTGGCAAGCTGTAAACCCACCCACAACTTCCACCCTAGATCACAATCCAGATCCAGGGAGGTTAAAGCAAGAGCGATTACCCCCCAAGACTGATCGCTGGATCTCCCCACGATTTGTAGGCTGGGAGCCGAGCTGCCTCTGAAAACTACAAAATGGCGTGTCTCCTCAGCGGCTTCTAGCCCCCAGGGGAGGGAGCTGACGCATTCCCCAAATACAGGTCCCAAAGTCCATAGGACACTAACCTCTTACTTTGTCCTAGGCATGTCTATGTTGATAATTCTGGAGTCACCACAGCTCCTGGTGTTCTGGGGTTCCTCCAGCCGGCTGCTGGCCCTGCCGCCCTGGGGCTAAAACCTCGGCTCAAGAGGACCTGGGCTCGGCTCGGCTCGGCTCCTGCGCTCTGCGCTCTGCGCGCTGCCAGGTCCCAGACCACTGTGCTGGTCCTTCCTGCAGGGCTGCTGGGCTGTCCTCAGCGGGAGGTTAGCTTCTCTGTGTCGTTCTGTGGGTGCTGGGGCTCCAGAAGTTGTTCAGAGTCCCCTTTTACATAGTTTGGGGAGAATCTGGGGGCAGAGAGGCTTGGAGGAGCTGTTTCTACTCCGCCATCTTGGCTCCGCCCCTCTCCTATACTATTTCACTTTGTGATATCTTCAGTTCCCATGGATTCAATTATCATCTCTATTCTGATGAATTTCAATTCTATTTATCCAGTTCTAACCTCTCTGCTAACCTCTAGTCTCCCTGACCTCACATCTCTAATTGCCTATTAGACACCTATTACTGGATGTCCTATAGACAACTTAAATTTAATATGTCCAAAACTGAACTCATTATCTTTCCCTCAAACCTTCTCCCATTTCAAGTTTCCCTATTACTATAGAGGGCACCACTATTTTACCATCCCTTAGGCTCACAATGTAGGTGTCCTCTTTGATTCCTCACTATCTCTCACCCTCGCATCTAATCTGTTGACAATTTGTATACCTTTGTAACATCTCTCAAATATACTAGGCCCTTTTCTCCTTAGTATTAATATTAATATATTATCACTCTGGTACAAGTCCTAATCTTCTTACTCCTGGACTACTATGGCTCAGGCTGCCTACCACAAGTCTCTCCTCACTCCAGTCCAATTGCCAAAGCGACTTTCCTAAAGAGGTGGGAACATATTACTCCCCACACCACCCTACCCCACCCCATTCAATCAATTCCAATTGCTCCCTGTCACTTCCAGGATCAAAAATAAAACCTTCTCTTTGATGTTCAAAGCACTTCATAACCTAGCCCCCTGCCCCAACTTTCCATTCTTCTTATACCTTACTCTCTTCTAGGTACTCTGTGATCCAGTGGCTTGATCCTTCTTACTGTTCCTTGAACAAGACATTCCATTTCTAATTTCTGGGAATTGTTTCAGCATGCCCTCCATGCCTAATGTTCTCCCTTCCTATGTCTATGTGCTGGCTTTCCTGAATTCTTTCCGTTCCAACTAAAATCTCACTAGCCAGAAAGCTTTTCCTAATCTCTCTTAATTCTCACTTTTCCCCTCTCATGATTATTTCCTATATGTCCCGGACAGAGCTTGTTTGCACATAGATGTGCACATGTAGTCTCCCACATTCAATTCTGAGTTCCTTGAGAGTAGAAACTGCCCTCTACCTTTCTTTGTATCTCTACTGCTTAGCACCTTGCTTGGCACATAGAAAGTTTAATAAATCCTTATTGACTGATGAATAAATTTAAAAAATTATTAAGTGCCTACTTACTACGTGCCAACTACCATAAATACCAAGAAAACAAATACAGAAGCAAAACCAGTCCCTGCTTTTAGGGAGTATGCATTCTACTAAGGAGAAACAATTCACAGAGGGGAGCACTATCTGGTGAGGGCTTTCTTTTGGACAGTTGTAGGGATGGTGAATAGAGTCCCAAGGAAGAGGACTAATGCATTATTTCCAAAACCAATGACAGAATTGATTTTAGAATGCTTCCCAAACTGGAAATTAAGGAGAAGCACAGAGAGTATGAAAAATAGTGATATGGTGAGGCATATCTATCTATCTGTCTGCCTGTCTGTCTGCCTGTCTATCTATCTATCTATCTATCTATCTATCTATCTATCTATCTATCTATCTGTCTGTCTGTCTATCTATCTTTATGTGTGTGTACACAGATACACACAAATATACATATAGATAGATATAGAAATATCAATATATAGATGTGTGAGTATATATGTAAATATGTATAGATGTATGTGTATATACGTATATGTGCATATATGTATATGTGTCTATACATACACAAACACATACACACACACATACACACACACACAGACGAGGCTATGGATACCAGGTGGAAAGACTGAGTGCTCTGCTTGTATTTCTTTTTTCTTTTTGATTCTGGGAGAAAGCAAAGTAATCCTTACACACTAAGTGGAACCCAAGGTGTGTTGGAGCCAGACCTAACTATCTTAGACAGCCAAATTGTTACACTTTCAGTGTGGGCACTTACACATCCAAGATTGTTAATCATAAATCAGTGCTTGATTGTCTAGATTGTTGTTGTTGTTGTTCAGTTGTGTCATATACTTTGTGACCCCTTTAGGGCTTTTCTTTAATAAAGATACTGGAGTGCCATTATAGCTAGTAAGTCTGAGACCAGATTTGAACTCAGGAAGATTAGCTTTCCTGAGTTCATGTCAGGTACTCTATCCTTTGCTGTACCTAGCTGCCCTTGTGTAGATCAAGAAAGTGTTAATGCAGATTAAATTTAAAAATATATACAAAGGATGCCCTTCCCTCTCTACTTGTTTATTTCTTGAGCTCAACAGGCACTTTCATTAAATTTAAACTTCTCTCATTAGATAGTAAACTTTTTGAGGGCAGAGCTTGTTTTTTTTTTTGTAATTTTTAATATCCCTAGCATTTAGCACAGTGTTTGGCACATAGTAGGTGCTTAATAAATGTTTATTAACTTATTGAGAAGTGTAATAGAAGGCTCAGGGAAGGAAGTCATGACCAAACTAAAGCCCAAGAGAATATAGGCTAATAGTAAGGATGATAATGATGATGAACATTTATATAATACTTGAGGTTTAGCAAAGTGCTTTGTATACATTATCTTATTTGAGATTCATAACACCCTTAGTGAAACCCCTGTGGTGAATTATGGAAGGATGTGGACCAGTACCATGTAGGATGGGCAGTCATGGATATGTTGTGAACATCATAAGTGTAGGAACATCCTAATCAATAAAATCACAGCTCAACTTCAGTATTTGAGTGTCTGATCAGATCATCCCATCCCATCCCTTTCCAACAAAGTGCTTTGCTTTCATTCAAGAAATGACTATACCTTCCTTTTTACACATAGTAACCTAAAAAGCCCTTCTCGAAATTCCTAGAATGCATTATGAACTTAAATTTACATTGGGATTTAGTCTTCCTGATTCAATTCTTAAAGGATCACACAACTTCTGTATTTGCCTTTAGTTGTCTCTCCTCACGTTTATCTTTTGAAAATAACCTTTTAAAAATAAGAGCCCATAAAAGAGCTTTTTGTGCCATCATATTAAAGTTGTTTTCTAATTTGTTTAGATGTCATCTCCTCTGTCAGTGAATGATTCTTACATCTAAAATTTCATCATCATCACTTCATCCTTTAGTCTCCCATCTATACTCCCATATGGAATATTGATCAAACTCTAAATGCCTGACCTTATTGGTATGGGTCTTCCCTGTAACGGTACAGAGCACCACCCAACTATGCCTTCTCATCCTATGTGATTCTTCATCATGACTTTCCATCTAGGATTTACCTAACATACTAGGGGACTTACATGAGGCCTCCACATTCTGTGGATACCTCAGTAGACCTTGGACTGTACACAGCTGTTATTTCTCACTCTTAATAAATCAGCAGCCCATCTCTGTTCAGATCATAGATTTCATGTATGATCTTTTCAGTGGGACCTCCTGTGCATAAGTCATCATTGGTAATGTGGTAGACTTTCTATCCCTTTTCTGTAGGTAGTGTGACAGAATGGTAAGAATACTGACTCTGAAGTAAGAGGACCTGAGTTCAAATGCCAACTCTGACAACTACATGTGACCTTGGACAGCAACTTCACTTTCTGTGCCCTATGCAACTAAGTTGCAGGATAATTGTCCATCTGTACTGATAAAGGAAGTTTCTTATAAGAAATAGATGGAATCATGGGTAAGGTTAAAAAATGTCTTCCACTTGATTTTAAGAAATCAACTTTACAAGAGATGGAAGGAGAGAATTTGGAATTCAAAATTTGAAAATAAAAGAATGTTAAAATTGTTTCTAGATGTAATTGGTGAAAAATAAAATGCTAAATTAAAAAAATGAAATCAACTTTCCAAATACAAAACTGGGGAGGTATGGTTAGAAAGCAATTTGTTTGAAAAAGATCTGATGGTTTTAGTGGACTATACCCCTATTCAACTGCAACACATGGCAGACAGAAAAGCTGATGTGATTGGCATTGAAAGACAGACCTTACTTAGAAAATAAGGACATGATATCCTCCTGTTACTCTGCCCAGCTATTTCTACATCTGAAATATTGTGTTTAGCTCTGCAAACCACTTTTGAGGAAGGGCAGGTTAAGCTGGAATTTGTCTGAAAGGACAAGCAGAGTAGTTAGGGATCCTAAGTTCACAACAGATGAGGACTGGTTCAGCCAATATTGGGGATGCTCAGCTTAGAGAAAAGAAGACTCATGGGGAACATGATAACTACTTTCATGTACTTGAAAGGCTGTCATGTGGAAGAAGGATTGCTTCTTCTGCTTGGTACCCAAAGGCAATACTAGGAGCAATGAATGGAAGTTAAAAAGAGATAGATTTAGACTTGTAATGAAAATTGTCTTAATTAGAGCCATCCGAGAGTTGAATGGGCTGCCTCTTTCCCAATTCCCATTAATGTGAGTGCCTTCCCCCTGAGATTATCTCCAATTTTTATTTTTAACAGACTGTGAATTCCTTGAGATGAGGAACTTCTCTTGCTTTTCTTTGTATTCCAGTGGCTGGCACCTACATTCTTGTTGATTTATTGACAGACTAACTGACATTGGTCTCTTATGAACTTGAAAGGAGGGACTATCCCTAGCAGTTAGCACAGTTCCTGGCAAAAGAGTAGGTGCTTAATAAGTGCTTGTTGAGTTAATTTGTCCCTGGAAGTAACGGATTCCCTCTCACTGAATATTTGGAATGGAGATTCTTTTGCAGGTATCGTTTGAAGGGATAGCCTCTGAGGTCTCTTCAAACTCCGAAATTCTGCTTCTATGAAAACTTTATAAATTTACTTATCATCCTTAATCTCTATCTCAATTTCAAAAGGGCATAACCTTGGATAATAAAGAATTTGCATTATATAGGGACTGATAGGATTTTATTGCCCTATATAAAGACTGAGAGTCTATTCCCTTTTCATACCTCTAGGACTCTATTCTCAGCTTTGTCTTCACCAGCTAAGTAACTTTGCTTATGGCTCAGTTTCCTCATTTGTAACAAGGGAGACTGGAAATGATTATTTCTTTTTTGTTGTTGTTGTTTGTTTGTTTTTAGTTAATTTATTTATTTTTAGTTTTCAAATTTACTTCCATAGATTTTAAATTTTTCCCCCTCCCTACCCTTTCCCTCCCCAAGACAGGCTGCAATCTGATATAGGCTGTACATATACATTCCTATTAAACATATTTTCACATTAGTTGTGTTGTATAGAAAAGTTTTGATGAATGGGAGAAACTGTGAGGAAGAAAAAACAGAACAACAAACAAAAAAAGAAAATAGTCTGCTTTGCTCTGCATTCAGATTCCATTGTTCCTTCTCTGGATTTGGATGGCATTTTCCAGTATGAGTACTTTGGAATTATTATAAGTCCTTGCAGTGCTAAGTCCATCAAAACAGTCATCACAGACTGGCTGTTACTGTGAACAATATTCTCCTGGTTCTGCTCAGTTTACTCAGCATCAGTTCATATAAATCTTTTCAGGTTTTTTTGAAGTCTGTCTGTTCATCATTTCTTATAGCACAATAGCATTCAATTGCATTCCATACATACATATATACATACATTACATCAAGAAAAAATTTGTTCAGTCACTCCCCAATTAGCAGGCATCCCCCTCAATTTCCTTGGTCACCACAAAGAGAGTTACTCTAAATATTTTTGTACATGTGGGTCCTTTTCACATTTTTATGATCTCTTTGGGATACAGCCTTAGAAGTGGTATTGCTGGGTCAAAGGATAGGCACTTTTTTTTTTTTTTTTTTGCTTTTCGGAGGGGGGAAGGCAGGGCAATTGGGGTTAAGTGACATGCCCAAGGTCACGTGGCTAGTAAGTGCTAAGTGTCTGAAGCCAAATTTGAACCCACATCCCCCTGACTCCAGGATCGGTGCTCTATTCACTGCACCACCTATCTGCCCCTGAGTGGGCACATTTTTATAACCTTTTGGGCATAGTTCCAAATTGCTCTCCAGAATGGTTGGATCAGCTCATAGTTCCACCAACAATGAATTAGTGTTCCAGTTTTCCCACATCTTCTCCAACA
>WOXC01000994.1:95000-203914 GCA_011680675.1 Gymnobelideus leadbeateri
TGAGGGTTCTATTCACCAGAAGAAATGCAGACAGATGTGGTGTAAGCATTCATATCGTATCTGCTGTTTCAGCAAGAAGTCACCCATCTCCAAGACCAATCCTTATTCCTTTTTTTTTTTTTTTTAATGGTCATAGGTACCGGAGCAAGGACAGATGTTTGATTGGAATCTCATCACCCCTCCTCCACAAGCCCACTATTCCCCTGTCTTTCATCCTGATTCAAGAGGACTAGAATTGCATGTAAAACTGCCAAGTGCTGCTGCCAGTGAGTAGGCACTATCTAGTATAATTCTAATCTCTGTATTTTACCTTAAAATGATAGATCAGTGTGAACAGAAATGTGGAAAGCCTTGGGAAATTGTGTATTTGTTCTAAACTATGCCATAGAGAAATATTTTTAAAACTAATTTTAGATTTCTAAGAATTGAATTCATTTAGGAGGAAAGTAATTTCTGTTGTGGATGATACTAACTTTGTATTATTGTTTTTAATCACATACAGCTTTTTATGTCTCCAAATGCATTTACAAATATGGAATAAAATGCTCAAATCCTATCTGAATCCAACATATTATATTACACCCATTTCACAGCTAGATAAGTCAACAACCAGGACAACAATTTCCTTGAATTCTATTTCAAGAGCTTAAAACAGTGAGAAAGAAGAACAGTGGAAGGAGGACAAGAAAATCTGGGTTCTGCTCTCTAGAACCTGCTGTAATTACTTCTGTTACCTCAAGCTATTCATTTTACATCTGGAGGCCTCGGTTTGCTCATCTTTAAGATGAAAGGAGTAGAGCAAGTAATCATTAAAGTCCTTTCCAAATTAAAGTTTCTGATTTCATAATTAGAAATTAGTAATGGAAATGGTATACAATTTAATGAATATAAACAGTCATAGGAACCTGACTGTATAACATTTTGGTTTGCTGAGAATGTCCAATGAATCTTAAAATGCTTAATTGGGTCTCTGCTACAAATGCAGACTTTACTTATATTTTTCCATAATTGTACATACAAGAGTCACTTATTGGCTGCTGAACCTATGGCCAATTTAAATGCCATAATTCTGCTTATGAATCCTCTAGTATTAAATATCAAGGATGAGAATCTTGAATTACCTTCTCTTAGTAGATTAAAAAGATTCCTGTGATGTTGGACCAGTAGGTGGTAGGAAGATCTTCTGGGAATTGGGGGAATTTTATTGGATTTCATGAAAGGGCGGTCTTACAGCCAGATCATTGCCATTATTTTTCCTTCCTTCCTGGAAAGATATAAACTATTGTTCCAAAGACTCCCAGAGTGATGTGGCTTTGAAATTTGAAATAACAGGGGGAAAACAACTTTACCCATCATCTGTCAAACCATAGACAGGACAATTTGCATGAGATATTTAAAAAGACAAGACTCGATTAATGATTAAAAATTGTAGGTGGTGGAATTGTATATTCTACATATAGACTGACAAAATGTATGAATCTCATAATGTACAATAATTAACCCTAACCTTCAAGTACTGGTGACTGTACCCCAATCCAAAAAAGATCTTGTGATGACTAGTCCATTGTTTCATTGATATTACTTTTTTGAAAATTAATTTCTTTACTTTTAAATATTAGTCATGTATTGCAGTATTAGAATTTACATAAAGGTGAGAATAATACATGATCTTTATGTGTCATCTTATTAAAATGAAGCTATTTTTAATACTTTTAAGAGGCCTATCAGAAAACACAATTTATATCCTCAAAGTATATTTTGTCAGTTTCAAGTATAATTTTTGCATTCATATTCTTTTATGAATTTTAATGGAGACACTTAAATTGTAATTATTCCTCTCAGCTCAAATGCAGGTAACAAATGGAATTCAATCAGTGTTTGCGCATAATGACCATCATTAAGAGAGAAATAATAATGACATTCTCTCTGCATTAAACTTGCAGACTCTTTACACAATGATCTGAATCCCATTATTGATCTCCATGGAGATATGCAATTGTCACCTATTCTGCATAATATCTGAATGTTAAATACATTTGTTTGGAACAAATATTTTAATGAATACAGTCAGTTCCATTTAATTAACTATCTGATAACTGAATATTTTTACTTAATAATTCAACTTGGAACATCAAAATTGTTCTTTTTTTATTCAAATGCACTTGAGATTAGTCATAGATATTCATTTGAATGTTCGTAAAATGTATGTGAGGTTTAAAATTCCCCTTGGTTTTCTTTAAAGTACATCCATTAGAGGGACACTGGTGAGGTTTTTTTCTCATGTGTTTCAGATGATTTTTCCCCCTCACTGTTGTTTAAAATAACCTCTTAGAAGCTTGCAAGTGAAATCTGTTTTGTGACCAAAATCTTTGTTCTTTTATTCTACTTCCTTTTATCATAAAGTTGTTTGTGAGAGCTGAACTATTCATATTTTTTATTTTTATTTTTCTTTAAATTAAAGTATTTGGTATTTGGAAGAAAACATGAAGAAAAATATTTATTTACCTTTTGTAGGAAGATCCAGGTGAGGATGTCACAGCTTGTAAATATCAGACCTATAATCCTTAAAGAAAGAGATGCCTGAACACACTATTTACCACAATAATACAGAAAGTAAATAGCAATAATTCGGGGTTATTCTAGTAAGTGTTTAATAACTTGCTCTCCAGGAAAATAAAAATGTATGTACAACACACTTTTAAGTTTAATTTGCCTTATTAACATTTTTTCCTCCAGTTTCTTAAGTCTTCACAGTTAACAGAACAATAAATCAAACTCTGATTTGGAGGATTTGCCAATTTCCTAAGTGTAAATGTTCACACTGAACGTTTAACAATTGCCTCTCAAGAGCTGATAAGAGCTGGTTCTAGCACACCACTGTTAAAAAATAGTTGAACTAATCCCTATGGCTTGCAGGCTATTCCACTGTTATGAGTATGTCTTTAGAAAGGGATGGATGAATTTTTCCCAATAATAACACTGGGGCTGCTGTGTCGTCCATGAAGAACCCTGGTTGCATAATGCCCAAACAGGATAGAGATTACTGTAAGGTAGAGATGGAGAGCCTGAAGTTTTAGGAAACTTGTCGCATGCTATGCCTGGCTTTGGGCAGGTCTATGAAGTGAAATTTGCCTGCTGGTGCTTCTATCTCATTAAATCCCTGATCCCAAGTAACCACCCTGCATTTTGATCTTTTCCAGTCTTGGGTTCCCCTGCCCCAAAAGTATTTGCAGTTGACAAGAAGACCATAGGGAAATAGAAAAACTTAACCTAAAGAAATGAATTGCTAATACTTGAATTTCAGGGGCATTTAGAGCCAGAGGGAAACTTCTCCAAGGAGCTGATTGTTAAAGTTTTAAGTATGAGCAATTATGCCTGACAAATCCATGAAACTACAAATCAGGCACAGCTTTACTGTTTTGTTGATTATCTAGACAAGAAAAAAAAAAACTTATAATGTAGGTTAAACTTTAAAATGTCTTGAATTTTGTTTTCCAGAGAGTCAGTTAATATTTACCAGCACATTCTCATATTTAGGGCATTTGAGGTCTGGGTGATAGTTATCTGTGAGTTGGGAATCCTATTGCTGTGATCTCAAATCATGCTAAGTAGCAAAATGTCTATTCTGCTTCTTCAGAACCATCACTGTGTCTTGCCAGTTCTTGCAAATGATATTTCCTATCTATCCAGAAAATATGCCAAGAATGCCCTGGCACTGATCAATACAGAGAAGTAGTGTTGATGATGGTGGTGATAGGTAACTCATATGTAGATAGCTGTAGAGAAACAGAAAATCAAATGGATTTTCTTTGTAAAGTAAATCTTTGCTCTTTCTTCACTAGCATTATGTTTGGGGCAATGTCCAGTTTGCCAGTAATTAGACAAGGTGAATTCATTATGTACTGGTATTCGTTTAAAAGATGGTCCTTCTGGATTCTTGACCTTCCCCCTCACCCACGACACCCCCCCCCCCAGCCATTTCCCTCTCCACCCCACCCCCAACGGGAAGAATTAAGACCCTAAGGGGTAAGGCCAGCCATTCATCTAGATAGTGTAGAGGATAGAGTGCTGGGTCTGGTGTCAGGAAAATTTGAGTTGAAATTCAGGCTTAGACATTTTCTAGCTCTATGCCACTAGGCAAGTCAATTAACCTTTGCTGGCCTCAGTTTCCTCATCTGGTGTTGTTGCAGTCCTCTTTGACTCTCTGTGATCTCATTTGGGGTTTTCTTGGCAAAAATATCAGAGTAGTTTGTCATTTCCTTCTCCATCTCATTTTATAAGTGAAGAACTGAGGCAAACAGGGTGACATGACTTGCCCAGGATCAAACAACTAGTAAGGGTCTGAGGTCAGATTTAAACTCAAGAAGGTGAGTTTTCCTGACCACAGGCTCATTGCTCTATCCATTATGACACCTAACTGCCCTTCCTCATCTCCAAAAAGTGGCTAATAATAGCATCTACCTTCCAAGGTCTTTGCAAGGATCAAATGAGATAATAATTGTGAAAAGGCTTAGCACAGTGATTGGCACAAAATAAGCACAATATAAATGGTAGCTTACAATTACTGTTTGTTTGGGGGGTTTTGTTGTTTTTTGGAGGGGGGAATGCAGGACAATTGGGGTTAAGTGACTTGCCCAAGGTCACACGGCTAAGTATTGATTAAGTGTCTGAGGCCAAATTTGAACTCAGGTTGTCCTGACTCCAAGGCCAGTGCTCTATTCATTGTGCCACCTAGCCATCCCATATTGTTATTATTTTTATCTATTTATTCCCCCATGCTTGGAATTATCTCCTTTTTCATCTCTTGGATTCCTTTAGGTCCCATTTAAATCCCACCTTCTGCAAAAAAGTCTTTATTTGATCCTGGGTAATACTTGGCCTCTTTGTGTCTCAGTTTTTTAAATTGTAAAATTTGTCCCACCTCAGAATTACTGTGAAAAACATTTTGCAAGTCTTGAAGCACAATAAAAGATTATTATTATTGCTTGTTTCCATTTTATGTTCATAGAGATCTTTAAGTTTTAAGGATCAATCTTTATACCATTCTTGTACATAATAGCTTATTCAGTCACATTATTTACTGGTGGGTAGGAATAGCCATTCTGGATTCTCTTTTCTAAGTCATAGAGTTACATGGAAATAGACTGTACTTCTATGGAGCAATATGGTTTTTAAAAGTCAGTACTTGCTCTGAACAAAGTTCTGTTGTTTTTAAATAATTTCCAACTCTTCCTCTTTTTCAACTCTTTGTGACACCATTTGGAGTTTTCTTGGCAAACATACTGGAGTAGTTTGTTATTTCCTTCTCCAGCTCATTTTACAGATAAAGAAACTGAGGCAAACAGAGTTAAGTGACTTTCCCAGGATCAAACAGCTGGTGCTTAAGGTCATATTTGAACTCTGATCTTCCTGACTTCAGGCTCAGCAATCTATCCACTGTACCATTTGGCATTAAAATATTATGAAGGCTTTTAATTATAACTGAGGCAACTAGATCACACACTGGGTAGGTTGCTGAGCAAAGGATAAAGGACAGAGGAGTTGTGAGAAGCATCAATGGCAATTTATATTATGAAATTTCCATATCAGTGAAATTCCCATTGTTATAATGTATCATCTCATATTAACAACAGGGCAGCTACATGGTGCAGTGATAGATTGCCATGCCTGAAATCAGGAATACCAGTGTTCAAAACTAGTCAGACACTTAGTAGTTGTGTGACTTTGGACAAGTCACTTATCCCTGTTTGCTTCAGTAATGAAATGGAAAAATCACTCTAACATCTTTGCCAAGAAAACCTCCAAATGAGGTCACAAACATTCGGACACAACTGAACAACAAAAACCAATAATATTGCCTCAACCTGCTTTTCCAACCTTATTTATCCCATTTCATGTGAAAGAGCTGAAGTCAGGAAAGACCTACCCTTCTTGAATTCTGCTTCTCACACCAACTAACTCTATGACTGTAGTCAAGTCATTAAGCTTTAGTTTCTTTACCTGTAAAGTAGGAATAATATCTGTAGCATCTACTTAACTGGGTTATGCCTCCAAAAAAAAAAAAGCACATTGCAACCATAAAGGCACTATGCAAATGTCAGCCAAAATTACCATTATTGTCTCCTAACTTGAACCCTGCTAAGCCCAGCTCCTAATTATCCCCAGAACACACTCTTCTCAGTCTCACCACCATATTTGCTAATACTGAGTGCCTTTTCCCAGATTTTCCTTTTCATTCAAATCCCATCTAAATTCAATTTTTAAGCCCTGATTTAAATCCCTTCCCTCTATCTTTCCAATTATTCTGTTTCAGCACGCAATATTCTCTTTCCCCTTCTTTTTAAACATTATTTGTTGTCTTGATTACAACTTCTACACCAAGGCTTTTGTGAAGAATTTGTTTTGCAAACTTAAAATACTATATGACAAAAGTGGGTTATTATTAGAGATAAGGACTGGACCTGCATATTAATTGATACTAGAAACTATTAAGTGAAGAAACTCTATCAATTCACATCTGGTAGAATGAATAGAGCATGGGTCTTGGAGTCAAGATAAAACTGAGTTCAAATGGTGCTTCATAACTCCCTATCTGTGTGACTCTGAGCCAACTATTTAACCTCTGGATGATTTTGAGTTTCCTCATCTATAAAATGGGAACAATAATAGAATCTACTTCATAGGGTTATTATGAGGATTCAATGATTTAACATATGTAAAGATTTTTGTAAACCGTCAAGTACTACAAAAACGTGGCTATTATTTTTATTATGTGCAACTTGCTGTCTTAGAGAGTTGCCTAGAAGAATGAGAGTTTAAGTGACTTACCCAGGGTCACACAGCAAGCAAGATCTGCATCTTCTGGGAAATTTATTGTCTTACAGAGTTACCAAGAACTCCTAGAATTCTCTCTGGCTGTCTCTAATCCCTCAAAAGCTCTACTTCTTCCACTATGACTACTGAACTCCCTGACTTCCTTTAAGGCTCAAAAAGAAAATCCCATCTTTGGAAGGAAACCTACAGAAAGCCATCTTAATTCCCTCTATTCATTATTTCCTATTTATCCTGCACATAGCTTGCTTTGTGTATGTTGCTTTGTATGTTGTCTCCCCCATTAGATTCTAAGCTCCTTGAGGGCAGGGACTGTCTTTGCCTCTTTTTGTATTCCCCAGTGCTCAGAAGAGTCACTAGAACATAGATAGTAGATACTTAATAAATGTTTATTGGTTGACTGATCAAAGTGACAAGTCACACATCAAGAATGTATCAGAAGCAGGATTTGAACTCCAGTCTTCTCAACTCTAAATCTAGCTATACTCTCTTTAATACTGCCTCTCACTATCATCATCACCACCAGCAGCAGCAGCATCACTCATCTGACACAATCCAATTTTGTTCACTATTTAAACATTTTCCATACATAAATCTTGTGTCTTGCTTGGTTATAAGCTTGTTGAGTATAGAAACTATGTTTCAAACTTATTTTTATTCTTCCTTATTATATTCTTCTTCTTAATTATATTATAACTAAAATTAAAATTATATTTTATTAGTATATTATTATTATATACCTTATTATATTCTCCAGAAACTCATTTTCCTGCAAGATCACATCAATTCTGAAACTCATACCTCCTTGGTATACCCTGCCTATGAAACACCTCCCCCCTGATTGGAGAAGGTGGAAGTGGACATCTAGAAAACTCTGCCTAAGTCCTCCATTTAAGGAGGGCACTCAAGGCAGCCATCTCCTCTTTCCCTACCAAGCCATAGAACTACTCATTATCATGTCCTAGACACTTCTCTTCCACTGTCCCCCTTACACTTTTTAGTTCCTTTTATTTTTATCTTTGCCATTAGACTGTGACTTGATGTCAGGAACTGGTTTTTGCCTTTCTTTGTATCCCAAGTGCTTGGCATATTTTTATTGGACTGATTAACTATATACATAAATACTTTATGTTGCACAATGGCAAAATCACTTGATTTGAAGTAAGAAGGCTTGGATTTGAAAAATAGTTCTAGCATTGTGTCCTTGGGCTAGTCCCAAGGAGTGGGGAACCAGAGGACACATGTGGCCTTCTAGGTCCTTGGTTGTAGTCTTTTGACTGAGTCCAAGTTTTACAGAACAAATCATTTTATTAAGAGGATTTGTTTTGTGAAGTTTATATTCAATCAAAGGGCCACACTTGAGGACCTAGAGGGCCACATGTGGCTTTGAGGCTGCAGGTTCTCCACTCCTGGGCTACTCGCTTACTATTTCTGAACCTCAGTTTTCTTTTCTTTTCAAAATAAAGTGATTGATCAATCTCACAAAGCTGTGATGAGAACCATTCAAAAACACTTTGTAATAAAGCACTATAAGAATTTGAGGTATTACTATGATAGTAGGGAAAGGAGGAGAGGAAAAGGGGAAGGGAGGGAAAGACGGGAGGGGAAGGGGAAAGTAGGAGAGGGAAGGGGAAGGAGAAGGAAAAAGGAGGGAAGAACTAGAATAGTATAGGGAGTAAGTGTTCCAAAGACGTTTTCATACATTAAAGCAAATTAAACTCTCGTTTTTTGCCTCCTACCCTAAAACTTCTGCTGCTCTACAGTCAAGATTTAGTGATCAGATTTGTTGCTTTAGACAATCCCAGAGACATTGGAAAATGCTAAGAATTAACATACAAATTAACATACATAGACCCATTTTTTTCTAGAGTCTGTGTTCTGAAAACTGGGCATGCACATTTGGAAAGACAAACTGAAACAAATGACAAAAGCTTCCCAACTATATGCTATAGAACCTCTGCCCCACTTTTTAAATTTGGAATTTCTTTGACTAAATGTTTTATGAAAATCCTATCAACTACACATTGGCTTCTCAGAGTGCTATGTTTTCCCTTGCCATTTAGAAACATGAACAAAAAAACATGCACTAAACTCAATTTTAGTGGAAGAGCCAGGATCAATGGAGTTTCCACAACAAAACATAGTATACCAAACTCTGGTGAAGAATAATGAAAAGGATAGGAAAGGTAGCAATCGCTTTATAAAAGTGTTTGAAGTCCATTAGTTGTAGTTGTATTCTGATATATTTTAAGTTCTGGATATATTCATCTTAATTATATTCTAAATTATAACCTTCCTATGGCCTAGCCCTCCCAGATCTAAAACTATATTATGAAGTGGCAATCATCAAAACTATTTGGTACTGGCTAAGAAATAGAAAGGTGGTTCAGTGAAATAGATTAGGTACAAAAGACACAGTAGTAAATGACTATAATTATCTACTATTTAGTAAACCCAAAGACTCCAGATCTTGGGCTAAGAACTCAATATTTAACTTTTTAAAAAAGCTACTGGGAAAACTAGAAAGCAGTTTGGCAGAAACTAGGTATAGACCAACATCTCACACTGTATACCAAGATAAGATCAAATTGGTTGCATGATTTAGATATAAAGGGTAATACCATAAGAAAATTAAGAGAGCAAGGAATAGTTTAACTGCCATATCTATGGAGAGGGGAAGATGACCAAACAAGAGATAGAGAGCATTACATAATGCAAAGTGCTTAATCTTAATTATATAAAATTAAAAAGTTTTTGTACAAACAAAACCAATGCAAACAAGATTAGAAATAGAGCAGAAAGCTTCGAAACAATCTTTAAAAGAACTATCTCTGATAAAGGCCTCATTTCTCAAATATATAGTGAACCGAGTCAAATTTAGAAGACAACAAGTCATTCCCCAAGTGACAAATGGTCAAAGGATAAGAACAGGCAGTTTTCAGATGGAAAAATTAGAGCTATCTATGGTTAAATGAAAAAAAAATGCTTTAAATAACTATCTATTAGAGAAATGCAAATTAAAACAACTCTGAGGTACCACCTCTTACCTATGAGATTGGCTAATATGACAGAAAAGGAAAATAATAAATTTTGGAGAAGATATGGGAAAAATGGGATACTAATGAACTGTCAAAAGAATTGTGAACTAGTCCAACCTTTCTGGAGAGCAATTTGGAACTATACCAAAAGAGTAATTAAACTTTGGGTGTCCTTTAATCCAGTAATACCACTACTAGGTCTGTGTCCCAAAGAGATCATAAAAAAGAGGAAAGGACCTACATATACAAAAATATTTAGAACAGTTCTTTTTGTGATGACCAAGAATTGGAAATTGAGGGGATGCCTATCAATTAAGGAATGACTGTGAGCAAATTGTGGTATATGAACGTAATGGAATACTATTGTGCTATAAGAAATGATGAGCAGGTAAATTTTAGAAAAAACTCGAAAAGACTTACATGGACTGATGTTGAGTGAAGTGAAAAGAACCAGGAGAACATTGTACACAATAATAGAAACATCGTGCAATGATCAACTATGATTGACTTAGCTTTTCTCAGCAATACAGCAATTTAAGACAATTCCAAAACACTCATGAAGGAAAATGCTTTCCCCAGACAGAGAAAGAACTGATGGAAGATTGAAGCATCCTATTTTTAATTTCTTTGTTTTTTTCCTTCTGTTCTGTTTCTTCTTTCATAATATGATTAATGTGGAGATATGTTTTACATGATTGCACATGTATAACCTCTATCAGATTGCTTGCTGTCTTGGAGAGGGGAGAGGAGGAGGGAGGCATGTAAATTTGGAACACAAAATCTTATAAAAAATTAATATTGAACCTATCTTTACATGTAATTGGAAGGAATAAAATGCTATTTAATTTTAAAGGGTAAAATAAAGTATATTTTTCTTGTATGTACACTTACATATTGTCTTACGGATTTCCAGACAGAGAAAGGGAGAAGGAACAAGTAGTAAACTGGAGAAATGGAGAAGGAGAAGAAGGTAGGGAAGAGTTTTGTATAATGAAGAGAGTTAAACTTGGAGGCAAGATATGTGGCTTTGAATCCCTGCTCAGATTCTTACTAGTTGTATCATCATGTTGTTTAGTATTTTCAGTTATGTCTGACTTTTCATGGCCCTGTTTGGGATTTCTTGGCAAAGATACTAGAGTAGTTTGTCATTTCCTTCTGCATCTCTATCTACAGAAACTGAGGCAAACAGGGTTAAGTGACTTGCCCAGGGTCACATAGCTAAGAAGTATATGAGGCCAGATTTGAACTCAGATCTTCCTGATGCCAGGCCCAGAGTTCTATCTACTGAGCCACCAAGCTGCCTCCCTATCTAGTGTATCCTGTTAAATATTATTACAAAGAATTTCAATCAATAAGCATTAGGCATATTCTTTGTACTAGTTACAGTTCTAAGTTCTGGTGATCATACAAAAGGAAGGAAAAGACAGTCCCTGTCCTCAAGGAGCTTACAATCTAACAGGGGAGACAACATGCAAACAAATATATACAAAGAAGCTATATACACACACACACATATATATATGTATATATATGTGTGTGTGTGTGTGTGTGTGTACATATATATACACACACACACACATAAACGTATATATGTATGTATGTATAGGCTAAATAGGAAATAATTATCAGAGGGAATGCTCTAGAATTAAAACAGTTTGGGGTAAGTCTCCAGTAAAAGGTATAACTTTAATTAGGATTTAAAGGAAGCCAGAAAGGTCAGTAGACCTAATGGATAAGTTAGAAACAGCCTGAGAAAAGAGCAGAGCTCAAAGACAGAATGTCTTATTTGTGAGGCCAGTGTTACTGGATAAAGAACACATATGTGAAAAAAGGTGTAAGAAGTCTAGAGAGGTAGGAAGGGAGTAGATTATGAAGGGCTTTGGATGCCAAATAGAGCATTTTGTTTTCATTCCTGGGAAGCAAAAGGTAGAGTATGGAACGATTGAACTTGTGTTTTAGGAAAAATCATTTTAATGTTTGAAAGAAGGATGGACTGGAGCAGAAAGAGACTTGAAGCAGGCAGATCCACCAGCAGGTTACTGCAATAGTACAGTTGTAAGGTAAAGAGGGCTTGCTCTAGAGTTGTGGCAGAGTAAAAGAACATAAGAGACTGAAAATATATTTCATTTTGTTTTGTGGATTTAAAAAAAATTTGTCAAACTCTGTGTCAGCTTTCCAATACAAAGGGGTCTTCAAATTTCATTACCATTACACTACTACTACTACTACTACTACTACTACTACTACTACTACTACTACTACGACTACTACTACTATTACCACTACCACTACCACTACATAATAATTACATTCTCAAAAATAGTTTAATCTTGCTCTATGACCTCCATCTCATAGTTTGTGTTTAGCAGATTCATGTGATTGGTAGTTGTTTTCACTTAATTACCCTTCTAGTTTTGAGAATGTTATTCAGAGACTGCCTTAGGTGCATGTATCTTTATTTTTGTTAAAGGAATTCTATTTTTACCAGTAGTCCAATTAAAGCAAAGAAAATTCCATATAATAATGACAGGAGTGTTTTTTTCTTAAATACAAGACCACATATATTTCTAAGTCATTCAAATATTATTGCCTCATTTGAGAAATCAGGTTCTAGAGGATTTAAATGGATTTTTAATATGTTCATTTATTTCAAGCCCACCCTCTTCTCTCTCCCCCTCTCTCCTTTTTCCTACCCTACCCAAACCCCATCCTCACTTAGTTTGGGCAATGAAAGTGAGTTTCACTTCCTCTATTTCTAGAAGGAAATAGCTGCAGCATTTCCTAATGAAAATCTCCTAAGGGAATGCCTAAATACAGACCCAAACAGAAAAGATGAAAAGAAAATATTTTGGTTTACCACAGAGTTTGACAAATTTTTTTTAAATCCACAAAACAAAATGAAATATATTTTCAGTCTCTTAAAAGTGTGCACCTTTAATTATTCAGAAAATCAGATAGACTTAAGTATACCTTGGGCCTTCACATGGAAACATTTGGTTGTATGTAATTCTCAGGCATCCCCAAGCCTGGCTACTTTTGCTTCTGTACAATTAGATTGCTCAGACTCCACTCCCCAGGCTTTATATGACAGTTAACAAAGGAGATGACTTAGTTGTGAATGAACAAAAGATTAGGAGTAATTTAGGCAATAAGTCTGCAGAATTAATGAAAGAAGCCAGGAAGAAATTAAGTTAACCTCTCCTTCTACCAGCACCCTTATCTATACAGCACTGAACGAAGTGAAAATTTGCAAAGTATTCTACAAATTTGATGATTATAGACAGTCAAACTGAATAATTTGGAGCCCCAAATTCTACATTAGGATTTAAGAATTTTGGTTGCCCTATACTTGGCACGAAGTAACATGTTAATGACCAAATGTATATTTGACTGTGAATGTCATTACATATAACCAGGCTGAACCATTTTGAGCATTGAGTGAATGATTGTTCAATTTTACTGATAGAAGCAATTAGCTTAATGAAATAATTGGTTGGGAGTAAAAATATAAATACATGCATACATATACAAATATATATGTATATGCATGTGTGTATATATGTATAGATAGATAGATATACATATACATATAGATGACATAGATACAGATATACCAAAGTGTGAAAATAAAAATTGAATATAAGTAAACACCTTGGTTCTTATTCCCTCTAAGATTATAAATTGCAGAGAAGCTGTTGATTTACATTGGTAAATTTACTCACCAGAGGTTCCCTACACTAATATAATCACAGGTCCTTTCTTTTTAGACAACGAGGGAATATATAAATATGAACTACTATTAATTGTTACTACTACTACTGCTGCTGCTATTACTACTACTACTGCCACTGCCACTACTACTACTACTACTACTACTACTACTACTACTACTACCTGAATGATTATACTGATTAGTTGATAATGTTTTTTGGTGACTAGTTTTACTCACCAAATTATTCTGGGGGGTCTATATATGGTCATTGGTAACCCTTTATTTTTGCTTGAGTGGGACTCTTTTCTACATATTCTTAGCATTAAATGTGTATATAATGAGAAATATGTTAGTGTGGTTGGTATAGGGGAGAATAAACGAAAACAAATATTTGCTAGATTTTTCACTGTTTTTCCATAGGTCAGCTAACACAATATAGTCTTTACATTAATATGACTAACACTATACAGAAATTAATATTAATATAAAGGAGTGAGATGTACTTTGTCTGAAGAAATGGCATAACTGATACTTTACACATGCAAATTTTATAAAGGAGACAATTTTCTCCAACAGACAATCATAGGTACAAGTACTGAGTTCAATTCCTCCATGAGACATTTATCAGCTGTGTGACACTAAAGTCACTTAAGCTCTCTGTACCTTAATTTCCTCATCTGTAAAAGGGGATAATACTCATTTCTTCCTCACAGGATTGTTATGAAATATATATGAGTAAAACATTTTTCAAACTTCAAAGTACCACATACATGATATTGTTGTTATTGTTATTATTAGCAGAACTTTACTAAGACTGAAGACCTCCCAAGTATTATTATATTTTGCATTTTATTTAAATTGGATCCTGATGTCTCACTGACCCTTTTGAAGTCCCCATCATGTCTTCTCTCCATGCCACCTTAATACTCTCTTTTTTCACTGACCTGGGCCTAAGCTGTCATCATAAACAGACATTTACTGGACACCTACTGTGTTCAGGGTACTGTGTTTGATGTCGGTCAGTTCATAAGCATTTATGTGCCTACTATGTGTTAAGCATTTTGCTATGCTATTGGAGAATAGGAAGGTCAAAAACAAGTCTTACTCTCAAGGAACTGCCTGTCTAATGGGGGAGACATAAGTAAACAGCTATAAAGAAACAAGACAGATTCAGGATATATTGGAGATAGTTAACAAAACGGAAGGCAGTGCCCTTGATGGTGGACAAGAAAAACTTCTTATAGGAGATGGAATTTTAGCTGGGGCTTGATGAAAACCAAAGAAGCCAGGAAAGGAGATGGAGATGAGGAAGAGAAGTATTCCAGGCATGGGAAACAGTGAGAATGCTGAGAGGCGGGAAGTGCTTAAGATAGTGTCCTTTCCTTGAGCTGTTAATGAGGATGATTCTCAAATTGGAAATATTTATATAAAATTAAGAGGCCAAATGTAGTGAATTAGAAAATACTATCAATAGGAAGGAAAGAACTGCTTGTCTTTCTTTCTTCCTTCCTTCCTTCCTTCCTTCCTTCCTTCCTTCCTTTCTTTCTTTCTCTTTCTTTCTTTCTTTCTTTCTTTCTTTCTTTCTTTCTTTCTTTCTTTCTTTCTTTCTTTCTTTCTTCCTTCTTTCCTTCCTTCCTTCCTTCCTTCCTTCCTTCCTTCTTTCTTTCTTTCTTTCCTTCCTCTTCTTCCTTCCTTCCTTCCTTCCTTCCTTCCTTCCTTCCTTCCTTCCTTTCTTTCTTTCTTTCTTTCTTTCTTTCTTTCTTTCTTTCTTTCTTTCTCTCTCTCTCTTTTTCTTTCTCTTTCTTTCTTTCTTTCTTTCTTTCTTTCTTTCTTTCTTTCTTTCTTTCTTTCTTTCTTTCCTTTCTTTCTGTAGCTTAGTGCAAGATGGTCCAAATAAGTTAGTGTAAACCCACAGTATCCAAAACATATTAACTATGTACATGTTTTAGCAGAGGTTGTAGGCCAGAGCAGGTTGAATCATTTTCAGATGTTTAAAAAAAGAAAGGAGGGGGCAATGAAAGCATAAAAACCAAACTCACTGATTTTATGATTCCATAATTCTTTTCCCTCTGTTATTAAAATTGGCTCTCTAAAATTAAAAAAAAAGTTTAATTTTTTTTTGGTTGTACAACTCACAACTGCTTAGGAGATGTTCACCTTTTTTGTTCCCTTTAATGGGCAATGTTTACTATACTAACCATAAAGTAGGTTGGTCCTATATGTGAGAAGGGGAAAATTGCTTACGGAAATGCTAATGTCATTGTTTCTTCTCTCCTTTTTTTCTCTTTCTTCCCTCCTTTCTTTCTCTTTCTTTCTTTCTTTCTTTCCTTCTTTTTCTTCCTTTCTTTCTCTTTCTTCCTTCCTTTCTCTCTTTCTCTCTTCCTTCCTTCCTTTCTTTCTTTCTTCCTTTCTTTTTCCTTCCCTCTCTCTTTCTTTTTCTTCCCTCTGTTCCTCCCTCCTTGCTCTCTCTCTCTCTCCCTCCCTCCCTTCCTTTCTTTGTTTCTACCTCCCTCTATCTTTCTTTCTTTTTCTTGTCTCCCTCTCTCCCTCCTTCCTTCCTTCCTCTTTCCCTCCCTCCCACCCTTCCTTTGTTCATTTCTTCCTTCCTTCCTTCCTTCCTTCCTTCCTTCCTTCCTTCCTTCCTTCCTTCCTTCCTTCCTTCCTTCCTTCCTTTCTTTCTTTCTTTCTTTCTTTCTTTCTTTCTTTCTTTCTTTCCTTGTCATCAGGTTTTTGTTTCTTCCTAACAAACATGGATCTAGATCAACATTGAGGCTTTAGCGGGAGAATCTATGATCTTATCCATGTGGATGCTCTAGCCAGCCATCCATGCTTTAACTCATATGAATCTTGTACCACTTCAATACCTCTATGGAAAATTTACCCAAAGGGCTCAGGACCTTCCTCTTGTTTTTTTGGTATTGACAAGATACCAGTGCAGTACCCACTATATGATCAACCCACCTTCTTTGCTGAGTAGTCATTTATTTGATGATATAAATTTCCCTGTTTCAGTTAGGAAATTCTAAGTTCATGTTTTGCTGCTTACTCATACCTACCATATGTCTTGCCCTTTGGGGAGTTCTTAAATTCACTGGAGACTTGTATCCTGTGTCTCTCAGCTAAAAGATATATCCACATATATATGTATATGTACATATAATATATGGTGAGACATTGTGATAAAGAAAGGTAATACCACCAAACAATGAAATAACTTCACATTCATCCTTTTAGGCTGTCACTTGATAATCAAAAGAGATGTCTATTATAGAAAGTAAGGCATAAAATATTCCTATACTTAGTTTTATGAGGAGTCCATTTACTTATCAGATTTGGAGATGAATTGAGTTTGTAATTTTCCTGGCTTAGGATTTTTACAAGGACTATCTATCTGACTTTGAGCAGAACTAAATGTCACTGATGGGTTCAGTTTGGAGGAAGTATTGAATTTATGAGTGAAAAAGTGTTTATTTAGTTCATATTATGTGAGTACCCTTAAGTACTGTAGGAGATACAATCAATCCACAAACATTTAGTAAATTCCTACCCTAAAGCACTATGCTAGGTAATGGGGATACAAAAAGAGACAAATGATAGTCTCTGCCTTCAAGGAGCTTACATTCTAATGAAGGAGACAGCATGCAAACAAATGCATGCATATACATAGAAAGGAGGCACAGAAAGCATTATAACTATGAGTTAATTAATTGAGAGGAAGGCACTGGAATTAAGAGGGGCTTGAGGAAGGCTTCCTGTAGAAGGTGGGATTTTAGTTGGGACTTAATGGAAGTCAATAGAGTGGAGGAAGGAGAGCATCCCAGGTGTGATTTATAGCCAGAAATAATGCCCAGAGCTGACTGATGGAGTATTTTGTTTATGGAAAAGTCAGGAGGGCAGTGGCACTGGATCAAAGAGTAGATGTAAGGGAATAAGGTGTAAAAAGTCTTAAAAATTAGGAGGGGGCTAGGTTATTTAGTATTTTGAATGTCAAGCAGCGTTTTATATTGGATCCTGGAAGAAATTAGGAGCCACTGGAGATTAAAAAGGGAGAGTGATGTGATTGAACCTGTACTTTTGAAAAATCCCTTTAGTAGCTGAATGGAGGATTAATTGTTGAGACTTGAGGCAGGCAGACTCACCAGCAGGCTATTGCAATAATCAAGTTATGAGGTGATAAGGTGGCCTGCAATAGATTGATAATGGTATCAGAGAAGAGAAGGAGGCATGTAGGAGAGATGTTCCAATGATGAAATCAATAGGCACTGGCAACAGATTGAATACAAGGGGTACAAAATAATGAGGAATCTAAGATGACTTGTAGATTGTAAGCCTGAGGGACTAGGAATATGGTGTTGCCCTCACAGTGATAGGAAAGACTTGAGTAATGGAGGGCTTAAAGGGAGAGAAAATGAGCTCTGTTTTGGACATTTTGAGTGTAAGTTGTTTACCGGACATTAAGTTTGAGATATTTGAAAGGCACTTGGATATGTGAGATTGGTAGTCAGCAGAGAGATGGGGGAAGGCTAGGTAGATTTGACAATCATCAGCATAGAGATGATATAAAATCCATGAAAACTGATGAGATATCCAAGTGAAAAGTATAGAAAGAGAAGAAAAGAAGGCCTAGGACTCTGTCTATGACTAAAGGTACGATCTGGAAGAGAATCCATCAAATGAAACAGAGAAGGAATGGTCAAATGGTATGAAAACTAGGAGACAACATTGTCCCAAAAACCTAGAGAGAAAAGAGTGTCAAGGAAGAGAAAGTAATCAAGAGTGTTAAAGGTCACAGAGAAGTCAAGGAGAATGAGGACTGAGAAAATCTAAGGGTTCATTAAATAATTTTGGAGAGGGCAGTTTTGGTGGAATGATAAGGTAAGAAGACAGATTGTAAAGGGTAAAGAAGAGAATAAGAAGAGCCAAAATAGAGGTACCAATTATAAGCTGCCGTTTCAAGGAGTTTAGCTACAAAGAGCAGAAGATAGAGAGGATCATAGCAGAGATGGAAGGATCAAGTAAGGGTTTTTTTCAGGATAGGAGAGACATGGGCATGTTTGTAGGCAATAGGAAATGAGTCAGTAGAAAGAGAGATTGAAAAATAAGTGAAAGAGTCGAAATGGCAGAGGCAGCAATCTGTTAGAGGTTCAGGGATAGAATATGATCATAGGATCACCTGAAAAAGCAGAGGGGTTAGTCTTGGCAAGGAGTAAGTCCTCTTCCTTGTATGAGATAGGGATGAAGGAATAGATAGTGGCAGAAGGCACCTGAGGGATAAGGGATGAGGAAGAGAGGAGAAGAGGGAGTTCATATTGAATGTCCTCAATGTTTTCTATAAAATATGAAGCGGGTTTCTCAGCTGAGAGAATAGGAGGAGGAGGAGCCATAGAAAATTTGAGGAGGAAAGAAAAGGTTTGAAAGAGTTACTGTGGGGAGAGGGATAGTGAGTTGACAAGGGAAATGTAGTAAGTCTTGAGATTGTTTAACATAACTTTGTAATAGACCCAATCAAAATTCTTACATGATTTTCTTACCTTCATTCAGGAGCACTTGTATAGGAACAGAGACTACTAATGATGAGACGGCTGAAGCTGCCTGAGCATAATGAACAACATGACAATGGGGCAAGGGAATAAAGAAAAAATGACACTAGGGGCAACTAGGTGGCTCAGTGAATAGAGCACCGGCCCTGGAGTGAGGAGAACCTGAGTTCAAATCTGACTTCAGACACTTAACACACAAAAAACCTTGGGCAAGTCACTTAACCCCAGTTGCCCTACCTCCCCCCCAAAAAAAAGGAAAAAAAAGAGAATGACACTGTGGAGTTGAATTGGCTCGCCAATCAGGCAAGATGGTGAGAAGTGGCTAGTGCTGGGGAGATGATCTAAAAGAGAACTAAGGGATTGGAGTCCATGCTGTGAACACAGAGTAGGATTTTGTAAAGGAAGGCAGAAACAGATATAAAAAGTCAGTAGATTATGGTAAGATAAGGGGATTTCAGAATTCTTGAATATGGAGATGGTATATTTATGAGTGATGACAAGATCAAGGGTATGGCCATCTTTGTGTATGGCTCAGGTGACATGGAGAAATAACTTATGGGAGGTAAGTAGGTTGAAGAACTGAGTGGTTAGGGTATTTGAGAGAATCACTATGAATGTGGAAATCCCCCACCCCCCCCACCTGGTGTGAGGGTAGGAGTCAGGGAGGGAGAAAAACTGTAAGCTGGATATTGAACTCATTGAGGAAGGAAAAGGAGTGATGGGGAAGGGGGTGTTTGTAGACAGTTACCAGGATTTTAATTGGATGGTAGAAAGGAAAAACATGGTCCTCAAAGGAAGAGAGGCTGCTGAGCACTGAAGGAAGGGAGAGAACCTAGAAGTGGCAAAAGAAAAGAAAGGAGTATTCTAACTTCTTTGCCTTGACCAGTGAGTCAAGGAGAATAAATGAATGTTCATCTGGCACTGAAAAAGGTGGTCAGGAAATATGTGTCATTAGGGGGAAGAGAGGTTTCTGTAACAGTGAGTAGATGGAAGGAATGGGAGAAGAAAAGATTTAAACACTTTGTTACCTATGGAATAGGAATTCTAGAGGGCATGGTGGAAGGTCTAGGTGGGATTAGGTTGAGATTCTGGGGTGGGAGGGTTGAGGGGGTTGGTGGTAGTAGGTACAGAATGGGGTTTTGATGTTGATCTACAGGTGTCCAGTCACCTGGATGTGAAGTGTATGACCAGATGTGAGAATATTCATCATTGACTGGAAGGTGCCACTCTTCTACCCTCTAAGGACAAGCATGGTAGAAGATGGGAACCCTAAATTCCAAGGCAGGGTTGTTTTTCTTTGTAGCAGAAGATTCTAGCTGGAAGATTGGAGAGACAGCAAGAGGTGGGAGTTGCAAGGGTAACATGTAACAGTTTCTATTATTAAGGAGCTTAAAGACTGATTAAGAATACTAACCCACACAAAACAACTAAAGCAGTTAGGTGATAAACTTTATGGCACAGACTTTAAATAAAGCTGCAATTTAGAACATTGGGAAATCAGTGGCATTTAGAGGAGGCAGGGAAAAATTGATGGTTGAAATGGGATTCTACCTTGAAGAAGGAGTAGGAAGTTATTGTAAGTAGGGGAAAATAGCGTCATGATAATAATAGCTTACATTTATATAACACCTTCAGATTCACAAAGGACTTTATAAGCTATAAATTCAATTCACCTCCAAGACTGATAAGAAAATGAATCCCTTGTTAAACCAAGTACAAGAATGTTTCATGCCTGACTTTATGCAATGATGCCTATTCTTTTGATTATCAAATGACAGCTTGATGAGTTGCGTGGTGAATTTATTTCATTGGTTTGTGGCATTACCCCTTTTGTCCCGACATCGTACAATAACCATATTTGACATAGCTGCTATTATCATCCCTATTTTACAGAATAGGAAACTAAGGCAGATATAAATTGAATGGTTTGCTCAGAATCAGAAAGATAGTGAGTATGTAAGGTTGAATTTGAACTTAGGTCTTTCTTATTCAAGGTCCAACATTCTATCCACTGTGCCATCTTACTGTTCACCAAGGGAAGGAAGGTGAGAATCAACCTGAACAAGCAGAAGACAGTGAGAGGATCTCAGCGTATGTCAGAGAGCTGTTTGATTATATAGAAGATTGGGAACTTCCTGCTTCTTGATATGCTATGGCAAAATCGGCCCACTGAAACTTTCAGTACTATGTATTTCTGCTTTAGATATGGGTGGATTTTCAATCAAAATGAGGGTTTTCAAAGCTCCCTGAAAATTCTTTGAAAGTATTTGGAATGACTGTCCAAGTTTAAATTTTCTTTCTCTTAATACCATGACACATTTTGATACAGAAGTTTCTTAGCTAGCTTAACAATCTAGAGGTGATTGCATTTCACCAAAGGCTAGCAGAATTCTTATCATTTGGAAGATGGCATGGGAGAAAATACCCCTACCTAGATGTCAATTACCATTGTGTTATGCCCTGAACAAATTTATAGCTCAGATTTTTTCCAAGAATGATACTAATCCCTCAGTTCAATCAAAGCCATCTGCTGCTATTTCAGACAGTCTCTGCTCCCATTTCTCACCAAATAAATCAGTTTCATATTGGAACTTTAAGTTACTCAGTTATATATTATACATAGCCCTTATGCCTACTTTCCTGTGTTCTTCTGTATCCCAGTTACAAATAGGAGTGATAGCTTTGCACTCAGACACCCGTTTCCGAATAATAGCAGCACCTAACACTTAGATTGTACTGTATTTGGTTTTCCATTTTCAAAGTGCTTTGCAATCAGTGACTAGCTGAGCTTCCTCACTTGAAATTTATTTCTTGATGATAGGATGTCACCACTGGATAGGATGAAACCTTATGGGGAACCAAAGAGCTCAAGGTCAATAGACTTGTGTCCTATTTTAAACTTGTCCCCTGATAGTGTGTCTCCTGAGTCAAGACAGATAATTAGCTAGTCCTTACTTGCTTATGCCCTGGCTCTTCAGGTTCATACCTATTTTCATGGCTCCAATGATAATTTTGCCAGAAGGGTAGTGTAGACTTGTCATTTGACTGTAACTGGTTGAGTTAGGAACCTAACTACTTGGGTATCATTGTGAATGTCATAATTATCAACTGACATTCTGTTAACTTCATGTCATTTAGAATAGGAGGTATAAAAATTCCCTTCTTCCAATTAGTTCTATCCAGATAGCAAGTCTTAGAAAATTGAGCCCCTGACTTCATTCTGAGGAAGATTTCTGTTAACAGGGTTGGATTTCCTTGAGTCAAAACTGACTTGCTTCCCTAGGATTAGTTTCTTGGTAGGGATTCAGGGAATACCTTAATAGCAGGTCAACCAGAAACCAGATCCCTCCCCAATTTGCCAATCTCATCAATACTAACAAGGCTTGAGGGTCCCCTTCAGGGATGTGGTCAGACTCAGTGATTTCAGAGCTGGAGAATGGGGCTATGCTCAGGGATAGCTCCAGGGAGCCCAGTAACTTCTCTTCCTATTTCTCCCTCCTCCCTTAAACCCTAAAGATGATTTAAACTGTTCCGATCTGTAACTAATTCATTTCAGTGTGATCCAAGCGCTTTTACTCTCTCCATTCCCAGTACTGACAGCTTATGAAGCACATTGTTGGCTTCGTTTCCTTGATGGCACCTTCTATACTGCATCCTTGTACTGCTTTGGCTAAAGATTCTCAGAACAGGTAAGGATGCAGTGAAATAATAGAGGCAATGAAACAGCATAGTTGTTTCTTGATAATTCCCTAAATCACATGTGTGATAGTCTTAATTTAGAGACTAGCACAGTAATAGTATCCAACATGCTGAATTTGGAATTAGTCCTATTATGAATTGATAGTAGCTTTAGAATATGTAATTTCTAGAAGTACCCAGGATATCCATTCCCTGAGACATTGTGGGGCTGTGGGAAACAATGGAGTGAGGATTCTGATAGAGCCAATGGATTCCACTTCAGTATAAGAAGACTGGAAAATATGTGGGGATGCTACCAGTGGATAGCCTAGTTCAAGAGGTTGTTTTCCTTAGATATCAGGCATGCAGACTGTCTGATTCTAGGGGTAGAAGAAATACAAAGAACACCCTGGGTTTAACTTGGCTCTGGAAGCACAATCCAGTGTTGGCCTGGAAAACAGGAGTCATGTGCTTACAAATCTGCATAGCATTGTTCCATAAAAAGAATTCTCCACACTATCTAGGCCACAGGTGTAGCAGTGGTTCTTGTAGGCTTGTTTCCCAAACTGGCCTCTGGATTATGAGAATATCCAAGAAAAATTTCAGATTTCAGAGCATTGACTCTCCAATCTTATGCCAAACCCATGATTTGTGATACTGAGCTGCCTTCTAGTAGATCATTTAGATGTGCTGAACAAAAAAAAGGTAGGGATTCATTTATCACCATTCCCATTCTCCAGAAGGTGCCCCCTCGATGTTTTGTGCATGAGAGAAAAGGAGAACTGAGACTATGTAACCTTTACAAGGTTGATTACCCTTTCTACCTGGCTATTCTTTTCTCTCTGAGTTTTTAAAACTCTGAGCTCTTTTGAGGCTCCTACATGTCTGATTATCCCTTCCCAGCTTCCTTTGCTGAGTCTTAATCCAGGTTCAAGCCCACTAATCATGGCCCCCAAGGCTTGATTATTTCATTTAGTGATCTCAGTTCCCCTGGATTCAATTATTATCTTTATGCAGATGATTTTGAGATCTATTTATTCACCCCTAATCTCTCTCCTGATCTCTAATCCCACACATTCAACTGCTTGTACATCTTGAGCTGAATGTCTTATCTTAAACTCAACATGTTCAGAAATCTACTCTTTCCCCGTAAAATATTACCTTCTTCCTAAGTTCTATATTACTATTGGGGGAACCACCATCTACCCAGTCATCCAAGCTTATAAACTGGGTGTTATCCTAACTCCTCTCTCTCTCTCACCCTCCTATATCCGAAACGTTACCAAATTTTACTGATTCTACCTCCATAACAGCCTTCCTATAAACCCCCTTCTCTCGTCTGACACCTCCATCACTCTGGTATAAGCCATCATCATATCCTGCCTACTCTATAGTAACAGTCTTTTGGTTTGTCTCCCTGACTCAAGTCTCTTTCCACTTCAATTATCCTCCACCCTTCCTAAAGTGCAGATTTTATCATGTAACTACTCCCCCATCCTCCCTCCCTGTCCTCATCCCCACATTCAACAAACTTCTATGGCTTCCTATTACCTCCACAAACAAATATTAAATTTCCTATTTGATTTTGAAAACTACACAATAATTTAGGCCTTTCCTACCTTTCTAATCTTTTTATAAATTATTCTCCTCTACATATTCTATGATCTTATGACACTGACGTCCTTGCTTTTCCTTGCACATAACACTCCATTTTCCAACTCTGTGCATTTTCACTTGCTTTCACAGGTGCCTGAAATGCTGTTCCTCCTCATCTCCAACTCCTGGCTTCCCTGGATTTCTTCAAGTATCAGCTACACTTTTACCTTCTGCAAGAAATCTTTCCTAATCCCTGTTAATGATAACTTCTTTCCTCTGAGATCATCTCCAGTTTATACACTATATATCTTGTTTGTACAAAGTTGTTTGTACATTGTCTCTTCCCGTTAGATTGTGAGCTCCCTGAGGGTAGGGAAATTTTTGTCTTTGTGCATCTAGCACTTAGTACAATACCTGACTTTTGGTAATTGCTTAATATATGCTCATTGATGACTATGTCTAACCTGTTGAAGGTCAAAGGAAATTGCAGTAAGAAATTAGGCATGACATTCTTTTCCCTCCCTTGCCCCAAACCAAACTCTCAGGATCAAATACTAAATAATCTGTTTTTAAATCCTTTCACTGCCCATATCTTTTAAAGCCCTTCACTACTCACATTTCTTCTCCCCTCCACATGCTCCTCAGTTCAGACACTGACCTCCTTGCAGGGCAATCCCAAATCCCACTTCATGCTTTCCTGTTACCTGCCTCCCATGCTTTCCCTCCTCACCTCGGCCTCCTAGCTACCTTAGATTCCTTCAAGACTCAGTAAAAATCTCATCTACTGAAGGATATTTTTCCTGGTCCCTCATTACTGGTGCCTCCCCTCTATTACCTTTCATTTAGAGTATATATTTTATATGTTCACAAGGAAAACATTTTTGCCTGTTTTTATATCCCCAGTGCTTAGCATTGTGCTTGGTATACACTAAGTGCTTAATTAATGCTTATTTTTTTTACTCTTTTGTTCAATTTCATTAATTCTTTAATGTTTACCTATATTGATATGTGTTAAAGTTTACAATGCATTTTCCTCCAAAAAAAACCCTATAAGGAAATTTTTTTTTCTTCAACATTTCCAGGACCTGTAATTTCTGAGATGTGTATATACCCTCCCTGGATAGTAATTGCTGTCTTCAATAACTTAGTAGGTCATCTGAAAAAAACTTGTTAAAGCTGAAAATTCTATTCCCCACAGACACCCTGTGATGGAGCCTCTGGATTGAGTATGGCTAGTCCTCAGACAACTTATATTCAGAGGTCAACCAACTTAATAAGAACATCCCCAGCTTAAGCTCTACTGGCAGAGCCTTTGAGACTCCAAGACACCTGCACAGCATGATAAGGAATTAGAATAGGATGTCAAGGGATGGGAACTACATAGTGCCTGCCTCGTTCTTATTTTATAGATGAGGAAACTGAGGACCAGAAAAGCTGAAGTGACAGTCACACAATCATCTCTGATTTTTATAATCTTTGATCATTCTATGTGAAGATATTAATTCCCACACAATTGCAGTCTGAGACAATACCTAGTTTTTGCAGGATCCCAAACTTGACCCTCTTCAGAGCAAATTCAACACAGAAATGGGATTTTTTTGTATGATCATTATTATTTTCTCTGGCACAGTAGACAAGGTGCTAGACTTGAAGTTGGGAAGACCTGAATTCAAAGCCTGTGCTAAGTAAGATACTTAACATCACTAAGTTTTTGTTCCTTATCTGTAATTTAAATTTATATCACAGGGCTGTTGTGAAGATCAAATAAATTGAGGTGTTCTGCACCATTATTTAATATTGATTTTGTATAGTCACCATCATCATCAATATCAATATTATTATCATTATCTGCATCATTAACACAACAAGGTCGAGGTATCTATCTGCCCATGACTGTGTCCTGAGAATAAAACTGGATATTCCGTCCTAGAAAATGCACCTTTCAAGGAGGCATAGGACTTCTTGTTTAACTAGTATGAGGCAAATACCGCAGTGCTTGAATAAATGCTAATTATGGTAGCCTTTAAGGATGCAATGGGTATTAGATAGAGATGGTCTTAGCTTATGGGCATCAACAGGCAAACTCCTGAAGAACAGATGCACTTTATAGGAATGGGATGATCTGGTATTAAAGTAACTGTGCACGTTTTTGGACAAGAAGTATCCAGGTCTATTCCCTACCACAGAATCATTTTGAGCAAGAACACATTGAATTTAACAACAACCTGGAATGGCCATCCCTTTTCCTGGATCTTTCTTGAATCCAAAGGCCCCTAGAGAAATTTCCCCATCACAGGCCAACCAACCTGTCCTTAGATCATGTAGATCATGGAGGAGACTATACTGTTCATGGGATCTTTGTGAAAGATTAAAAGTCTTTGGTGTTATAAGGTGGATTGAAGGGGCTGTAGAGAAAATGCTCATCAGGAGCTTGAAAAAGAATAGCAAGAATTTATATGACACTTTAAAGTTTGCAAAATACTTTACACATGCTATCTCAGTTGACCCTCATAAAAGTCTTGGGTAAGTGCTATTATTGCCCTCATTTAACATATTACGATATTGAAGCTGAAAGATGTTAAGTGACTTGCCCAGGGTTACACTGTAAGTGCCTGAGGCAGAATTCAAACTCAGGTAATCCATGCAATGAGTATAGGGATCTAGCCACTGTACCACCTAGAGGGGAAAAAAAAGACTGAAGATGCATAATAATGACTGTATGGCCCCAGTTACTTACCTAATTTCACCAGAAATTGTCATATAAGAATCAGTCTTCTTCACTCCCACCAGAAGTAGGAGGAGGGAGTCAGGAGTAGAAATACCATTATGTCATTGGTGTTCATTTGTATAGGTTCATCCAGCACCATGTGGGACATAGCCCAAGCTAGGGGTGAGGCATTCTATCCTCCAGGATGATAAAGACCTAGAGTGGGAAGCAGCCAGAGTTAAACTACTCCATGAATATTGGCTGTCTAAATTTTTGCAGACTCTTTTGGCTTTAGATTCTCTAATTGGTCCCAGTTTTCCTAGTCATCTCAGCTCCTTAGATATTTTAAATTTTTTTTTAATTTTCTTTTTGCTTCTTGGAGGGCAATTGGGGTTAAGTAACTTGCCCAAGGTCACACAGCTAGTTTTTGTGTTAAGTGTCTGAGGCCAGATTTGAACTCAGATCCTCCTGACTCCAGGGCCGGTGCTCTATTCACTGAACCACCTAGTCACCCCCACTCCCTAAATATTAATGCCATATAGTTCCCCTGCCATCAGATTATTTTTATTCTGTCATCTCTGCTCTGAATCCCTAGCCCTAAGCAAGGGATAATACTTTCCTGCTTTTAAACCCTTTTAGGAAATTTCTGAATTACTGGCAAATTCTCCTGCCTTGGGTGGCTGTATAATATATATAAAGTGTAGTTCATAGTATATCACTTACCTGCTCATTAAACTCCCTTTTACTTCTAGAACCAAATACAAATGCCTTTGTTTGGCATTTAAGGCCTTTCACAACTGGGTTCCAATCTACCTTTCCAGCCTTAGTAAACACTGATCCTGTTTTCACATTTTGCAATCCAACAGAAATGACATTGTTGCTGTTCCTCACACATGACATTCCCCTTCCTGTATTCATGTATTTGTCTATACCCTCCTCTCTCACCTCCACTTTTTAGAATCCTGAATTTCTTTCAAAGTTCAGCTCAGATATCACTTCCTACATGAGACCATTCCTGATCCCCCTAGTGTATCTTTATCAATAAAATCCTTTTGTTTTTGTGTATACGTATTTTTTATGCTTCTGTATAAAAGGTAAATTCCTAGAAGGAAGGCCAGTTTCATTCTTATGTTCACATACCAGCATCTAGCATATTCATTGGTGCACAGCAGCCATTTAATAAATATCTATTGATCAACTGATGATGTAATAAACTCGGATTAGTGTGTTTATTCCTGTTCTCACTGTTCCACCTGACAATTTTGCCATTAAAGGTCATTCTGTTGATTGTAACTGCCTGTGATAACTGCCATACAAAAAGGGGTGCTCCTCATTAATGAAAATTGGCCCAGTCACTTCTAGAAAAGGTTCCAGCCATTCAGCTTGCTGAGCGTATCCAGTGTGTCGGCACTGGGTCTGGGTCATGCTCACAATGAGCTTGTTTTCTAGGCCCAAAGGACCTGAAGAACCTCTGATCCAGCAGCTGAAAGGACCTTTCCTTCTCATTCTCTTGTGAATATCCTAAGCCTGGTCATTGGCTTAGGACAGGACTGTCCTGTCCTCTTGGTCCCTAAGGAGAATAAAGTCCTATTATGGGGGCTCTATTGATCCATGTGCTTTGTAAAGCCTCAGAGATTCTGACTAGGTGATCTAATTTCTTTCAGACATGCTTAAAGCAGACAAAAATGAGGTTTCATACCTAATTTCCTAATGTCAGGTAGGTGATCCAGTGGCTAGAGCACTGGATTTGGAGTCGGGAAGACCTGAGTTTGAATGGCATTTACCAGCTGTGTGACCTAAAAAAGTGATTTAACCTCTGTTTACCTCAGTTTCCTCATCTCTGAAGTGGGGATAATAATAGTACTCATTTACCAGCATTGTGAGGATCAAAAGAGATACATAGTTGCATAGCAAAATTGAGAGCAGCCAGGAGTAGAACAAGAACATCAACTAGCTATGCCAATTTGAAGGCAAAGACAAAGGAGGAAAGAAGGATGGAAAGCAGTGGAAGAGATGAGAAGCTTCAATCTGCAGCAGGTGGGGAACCAAAGGATTTGGAGCAGCACACCTGGGTCTCATGAACAATTTAGTGGAAGTGCTCATACCTGTTTTCAGGGTTTTCTGTTTTAAGGGAGATTCTAAACTTCAGAAATTCTCTTTGTAGTGAGAGAGGATTCCCAGTAGGTTATAGCTTCCTTGTTTGCCCCTTCCTTTTTGTCATGTAGTAATTGTTACAGAGAAAGGAAAGCATGGAGAAGGGCTATCTAAGATTCCAGACAGTGCTTCCGATTCAGTTCAATTCAAAAATTATTCATTAAGTGCTTCCTCCATGTGAGGAACTCATTCTAGCATGTACAAAGAGAAACAAAACAGTGCCTTCAAATAGCATACATTCTGTTGAGGAGCCGGGAAGGGCACAGTGCAAAAAGTATCTATGTATCTTTACATAAGCAAATTCAAAATAATTTTGGGAGGGGAAAAGACCAGAAAATAGTTCTTATAGGGGAGGGCTCCAGAGCTGAATTTTGATGGGGGAGGGGGCAATCCATTATGTAGATTCTAAGGACCAAAAGTGAAAAAGGAGTGAGTGCATTTCAGGCACCGGGAATGACCTACCCAAAGAAACAGAGACTGCAACTGAAATGCCTTGTGAGAGGAATAGCAATAAGGGTAGTTTGACTGGACAGGTGAGTATAAGAAGGGGAGTAATACTATGATAAAACTAAAAAGGTAGGTTCAAGGTAGGTTGTGAAAAGATTGTGCATGTCAAATAGGAGAGTTTATGGAAGTAATAGGGAGCCATGAAAGTTTAAATGGGAGAGTGATGTGGTTAGATGTATGCTTTAGGAATATTCTTTAGCAGCTATAAGAATAGAGGAGAGAAGAGGGAGATAAGCCAAGGAGAAAAATTAGGACTGAGATTCTTTAACTTTTTCTTTTATTCCATGGACCCATCTGGCAGTCTGGTGAAGCCTATGAACTTCTCATAATAATATTTTTCAATACATAAAATATACCGGAAGCAATACATTTCATATAAAGGAAGCCAATTATAACAAATTACAATTATCAACATTTTTTAAAAGTTCCCAGACCTCAAGTTAAGAACCACTGAATTAGAAGATTATTGAAATAGTTTAGACAAGAGGGGATGAAGCATGAATCAAAGTGGTGACTGTATATCATGTACAGCAAATAGTAATAATAGCATTCAAGTAGTACTTTAGGGCTTGCAATACCTTTTATAAATATGGGGAGATAGTTGCTATTATTAGCCCTGTTTTACAGGTCAAGAAACTGAGGAAGACAAAGGTTAAGGAATTTGTCCAGAGTTGCACACTAGTACATGTATGAGGCAAGATTTGAACTCAGGTCTTCCTGACTCTAGGTCCAGAGTTCTATCCACTGTGCCACCTAACACCTGGGGAAGAGCAAGTAGATCAGTTGTTTATAACCAGTGAACTATATGGTCTTCTATCACATATCAGGTTGAAAAAGCTCTCTTAGACTTAAAAGATAACAAGCTATGTTTACCAGTCTCTTTGTGAAGCTGGTTGAACATAAGAATATTCACTAAAATATAAAATTGTTGTGATACCAAGTGATCAAATTGGCAGTCAGTTCCTCAGTTCATTTTCCCTAATAATTCTCTCTGTTTTCATGGTAGTGACACATATTGTGTTCTGCCCACAATCACTTGAAGGTAACCTTGTTATCGATATCAACTAATAAAACAGGATCCTATTTAGCTAGGGATGAAGATGGTTGCTTAAGAACAACAGAAAATGACAATGATGGATTTTTCCAACTGTTTGATTTGAATATCTGTTTTAAGGGGCCAATTAGGATGTGCCACCCTTCTGCATGAAAGGGACTAGGGTTAAAGCACTAGCTTCCAATGAAACTCCTGATTGTCACATAGATGTGAGGGGGCACACACAATTTAACAATTGCTATGCATGGTATTGAGAGTGGAAAAAGAGAGAGAGAATATCTATCTCTGCTATTCAAGCTACATTCTTTCCATACTGTGTAAATTACATCCCCCAAATCTTCTGATCCAACCCGTTCTGCAGCTTTGCCTATAGATCCACTCTAAGACTACTAATACCAAGCACAGAGTTATTGACTAGCTGTCTCACAAAGGTCAAGATATTTTGGTGACTCTAGTAAGAGCTGAGGTTTTTTTTATTGTTGTTGTTGTTAGAGTACAGAGGGCAAAGTCCAGATTTAAGGAAATCTAGAAAAAGCTAGGAGACATAGAATGATTTGTTGAATGGATGCACTATTGTTTCTATTTACCTATAAGTCATGAAGGAAGCTCATGCAGACCCACAGAGGGAAGACCTAAATCTCATTCTTCCTCCTCTACTATCCCCTTCTCCCTACCATGATTTTCCTACATGGAAGAATGTTTCTGCTGGAGCAGAACTTCACCCAATAATGTTGTTCCATCCTCACTATGGTCCTAAATGAGAACAAATTCTGGGGTGAGAGTGGAAGAGCAGGCACATATATCTCTTTTGTCACCAGGAACCTAATAGAACTATCTATATCACTGTATTGCCAGTTTTCTACTGTATGCTAGGCTGGTGTTTGTCTAAAAGGAAAAATGACAGTATTAAAGGAAAATCCATTACGCATTTACTGTGTACGTGCAAGATAATATGTTAGACACTGGATATGCAAAATTAAACTTGTCTCTGCCCTCAAGTGGCCTGCATTCTCTTGATCAGGAAGGGTATGGCACTCAGGTAAATGAAATACAAGGTAGACAAGGATAGTGACAAAGGAGAGAAACATAATATGTTCTAGGAAAATTTGGGGATGGAAAAAGCATTTTAAGTGGAGAGATTAGATTTAGCAGCACATAACATGAACCTTAAAAGATTCCAAAAGGCAAAGATGAGGAGTGTATTCCAAACTTGGGGAGAATGGGCATAGGCTACATGAATGCACTGAAATTGGAAAATGATTCACGAAATTCTGAAAATATCTAAATATAGTGTGTGAATGTAAAATAAGAATGGAAAGACATATTGGCACCAAATTATGCAGCTTAACTACATTCCACAATAGGTTTGTATTTTATCATTAAAAACAATAGGGAAACACTTAATATGTTCGAGGACTTGTGGGCAAGAAATAACAAAGGTCAAGCCTATGCTTTGGGAAGATTATTTTGGCAGCTTTGTGAAAGATGGATTAGAGAGAGATGAGACTAGGGTCAAGGAGACCAGTTAAGAGGCTATTATAATAGTCCAGAAAAAGATTGAGAAGGCTCTAAACAATGAGGGTAGCAGTGTGAAATCAGAAAGCAGGGCAGATGTGAGATACGGGACTGGTAACATCTTGTCAGGACCTGTTAACTGATTGGATATAAGGGAAGACAGGAGGAGAGGGAAAGGTCAAAGATGATTCCAAGTTTTTGAAAGGGAAGATAGGGAGGTGACTGCCACAAAAATAGGGAAGGTGGGAGGAGGGAATGATCTTAGTGGTCCAGAAAGGGTAAAGAAACTTGGGGACAAAGATCTTTTGCACATGTTGAGTTTAACATGTTGCTAAGCTATCCATGTAGAGACGTACAGTTGGCAAATGGAGACTTGGAGCCTGTAGATTAGGGGAAAGATAAGGACAAGAGATATGCACTTGGGAAGTGTTTGCTTTCAGTTCACAACTGAACCTGTAGCTATGGATTAGAGGACAAAGGGGAAAAATGAAGCGAGGTGACAAAGCATCCAGTGGAAATCTAAAAACTTGTTAGTAACACAGACACCCCCAACTTTGCCCCTAATATCTTAAGTTATTTTACCTCTCCCAGCATTTGGCAGCTTTAAGACACAAATAGTGGTCGTGTGAATAAGAAAAGGGAGAACTATATATCTTCCTCCAATCCTCACAACCTTTTTTTTTTTTTGCTCTTTGGAGGGGGGGGGAGTAGGGCAATTGGGATTAAGTGACTTGCCCAAGGTCACATGGATAGTTTTTTTGTGTTTGTGTTAAGTGTCTGAGGCTGGAATTGAACTCAGGTTCTTCTGACTCCAGAGTCGGTGCTCTATTCACTGAGCCACCTAGCTACCCCTCCTCACAGCCTTTTAAACCTTTCAAAATAGAGATTAAGTGCCAGAGATAAAGCAATCCCAGGTATTTTCATAGAGGACACCAAGAAGTCAAATAAGATAAAAATTCAATGACCTAATGTCAGAGAAGCCCAATATCTCTATTAACCTCTAATGAGCACTTGTTTAGGACACAGTAACAAGGTTGCACAAATGGACAGACCCATGGGTTTGCAAGAGAATTCAGTTCCACTCCACCTCCCTTTTCCCACAATTTTGGAGATCCAAACTCCAAATGGCAGAAGCTTGATCAGCTTGCAACAGCCGGGGGCAACATTGTGCCATAACAGACCTTGGCCGGAGCAGGAGGGATAGAGAGAACTGGGTAAGATACACCTCCTGGTTTGTAATAGATTTCAATTCTAAACCCTGACTTCACCACTATCCCTATCCCCAACCCCATCCCTTACTCCTAATGCTATGGATATTCAAACAACAAATATTTACTTAGGCTTTGATAGTGGCATGGCAAGATCTGGTGCCAATGAACCAGAATAATGAGGAAGAGAACGAATATGTATGTGGGGAGCTTTGCAGTACTCCAATAACTCTGAGACAAAAAGTGCAGCATCTACTTCTGTCCAACTATAAGTCAGTTGGGGTAAAAATCTAGGCTAGTGAACCATGAATTTCCCAGCATGGGAGTAGAAAGTGCAGTCAGAGGGAGAGGGAGTCAGAAAGTGAATACTAGGGGAAAAGGGGGAGGGGAAGGGGATGAAAATACCAAAGATCTTAGGAGAAAGAAAACTAAAAGACCTTAAGCATAAGAAGATAAACCAAAAGGGAAGACACTGAAAACAGAAACATAACCTCCACATCTGTTTAAAGAGCTCCAGAATTTATTATAGATATTGCTAAACAAAGTAACATGATTCAACATGTGATGTGGCAGAGAATCCTTTTGATTTAGAAGAGAGCATGGAACCATATTGCACTATTCCTGAATGGTTCAAAAAATAAATAAAAATTTTGAAAGCAGAATTTATGACCTACACAGCAGAAGTAATTAGTAGAATGGAAAAACTTGATTCGGTGGCAGCAAGTTTTACAAAAATGGAAGAGAGAAGAGAGAGAGAGAGAGAGAGAGAGAGAGAGAGAGAGAGAGAGAGAGAGAGAGAGAGAGAGAGAGAGAGAGAAAGGAGGGAGGAAGGAAGAAAAAAGAATAGCTGTTTGTGAATTCAAATACACACAACTGCAGAACAATCTAGAGGAAGAGAAACAAAAAGCAATAGCAGTAAGAGAAACTATGTTCTCCAAATAAGCAAAACATAATTATCTCAAAGATAGGAGACATAGAGACAATTTAAGGATTATTTGTCTTCCAGAAGAATACAAGTCTAAAAACTTGAACACTATGTTGCAAGAGATAATATAAGAAAACTGTCTAGAACTTCTGAAACAAAATACAATTTTTTTTTAAAAAGTGGATTACATAAACAAGAGGCTTCAAACAAAAGGCTTCCTTTAGGGGAAAAAGTCAACACCCTGAACTTCAGAGAATACAAATAGAAGTTACAAGCAGACAAAAATACAGACAGAGAAAATAGCACAATTCAGCAGATCAACAGGCAGGACTTCTAGCTGTCTGATCATTACATCCATACCTAGTCAGTTACAAGAGATAAAAGCAACAACATCTGGGTTTTCAAATCTGGGGGGCTCAACAGCTGCCCAGAGTCTCATCTGGTCAAATCATACAACTCTTCCCCAAGTGAGCCCCAAAGCAAAACCTCACATCAGGACATATATAGCCTTCTCCTGGGTCAGAGAACATCACAACCCTCATGACCCACTTGACTACAAAGTAACAAAAGTTGTGCCTTCCTGAAAATCAAGCCTCCCACCATAGGCTCCATGTGACCACATGTAGCCTATTAGGGGGCAGAATATATTTTCAATTCAGGAAAGGTCCTCAAATTCACCTAAGCCTATTAAGGGGTGGGGAAGATCTTCAAATTATCATTACCAGTCCACCTTGCAAGGTAGTTACTGCTATTATCCTTATTTTACAGTTCAGGACACTGAGATAAACAGAGGCTAAGTGACTTGCTCAAGGTCACACAGCTGGTAAGTGTCTGAAACCACACTTAAACTCACTTTAGGCCCATTACTATAACCACCTAGATATCATCTGAAGGAAGTTGCATTTTTCTAAGAGTGAGGAAAACCAGGATAAAAAGGGGGGGTGCCTAGGAGCCATACTTTACAAGACAATAATGTAAATTGTATAGAAGAGAATACTCAAAATAAGTACCTCAAATTCCATGAGGAATACAGGAAAAAACAAAAAACTAAATAAGTAGAAAGGCCATGAGTCAAAGAATAAAAGTCTAGAATAAAAAGGGAATATAAATAATGAAGAAAGTGAGGGAAATAAGTAATTTCTACAAAAAGTCAAAGAAAGTAAAATTAAAAAGCTAATGAGTAGGACGACTAGGTGGTACAGTGGATAGAGCACCAACCCTGGAGTTGGGAGGACCTGAGTTCAAATCTGGCCTCAGACAGCAAATGAACACTTACTAGCTGTGTGACCTTGGGTAAGTCACTTAACCCCAATTCCCTTGCCCCCTCCTCCAAAAAGCAAAAAAAAAAAAAAAAATTAAAGACTAATGAATACAAGAAATTGAAGGGGAGAAGAGAAAAAAGGATTTTACTTGACTTTTAACTAAGACAAAAAAGGGGGGGAAGCAAATAACCAGATAAAAACAAGAAAGAAAAGAACTAATGATCAAAACTCCCAAAGCAAAGAAAGTAGTAAAAATAAATTGAAAGTGGAGAGGGCTTGAGAATGAAGGCTTCCTTTATTCCCTTATGTCTGGTAGCAATAGAGCCATCTCATACACACAAAAAATAAGCCAAAATAAGTGTAAAATATGTTACTGAATTTACAATGGAAGAAGGGGGAAAATATTAGTTTGAGGGGAAAATAGTATTAGAGACAAATGGAGGAAAATATAAACTTAATTCTCACAACTCTAAATGTGAATGAATTAAACAATACAATAAAATGAAAAAAAACATGATAGATTAAGAAAACAAAATTTCACCATCTAGTGCTATTAAGAAACCCATTTTAAAAGGAGAGAAGACTGACATCGAATAAAAATGAGTGGCTAGAAAAAAAAGTATTATTCATCAAATGACTCTAAGCCATGAGTGTCAATTTACATATTAAGTAATATAACTAAGGAGTTATATTTTAAAATCTAACAAAACAAAATTCCTTTATAATAGAATATTCATAGAAATAATGAAGGGAACATAGCATTACCAGACTTTTAACCATATTATAAAGCCTAGCCATCAATACTATTTAGTAACTGTTAAAAAGCAAAAAAAGTAGATGAATGCAAAAGACTAAATAATCAAGAAACAGAAGCAAGAGAAAATGATTGTTCATTGTTTGATAAACCAAGAATATGAACTACTAGAAGAGGGTGACATTTTTGACAAAAACAACTGAAAAAATCAGTGAACGGTTTGGCAGAAAGATAAGAAACCATACACTTTGTTAAGCTCAGAATGGATATGTGAACTGCATGTTCACATATCTAAAAAATTAAAAGAGAACATCGTGGACCTTCACAGTAATTATGGTTGAGGTAAGAATTCCTAATGAAACAAGGGGTAGAAGAGGATTATATTTTAAAAAATAGACAATTTTTATTGCATAAAATTAAAAAAAGATTTTGATTAATAAATTCCAATATAGAACCATAAGAGCAATGTTAAGGTGGGAAAAATTGAGTCAAATGCCACTAATAAAAATCTGATGTCAAAAATATTTAGGGAGCTGGCAAAAATAAATAACAAGAAGATCCCTTCCCCAATAGATTGGTGGTCAAGGAATTATGAATAAATAATTTACCAATAATTTGCAAAATGGCCATATAAAAACATGGATCAAATTACTTGTAATAAAATAAATATTAATGAAAAATAACTAGGGTTTACTTCACTTCCTACAAATTGGGAAATATGATGAAAAATGAGAATAGTCAATGCTGGACATAGCAGTTAGACTACAGGAATGTTAATGCAATATTCTTGGCAGCTAGGTGACTCTAGATAGAGCACTGACCATGGACTCAGGAGGGCCTGAGTTCAAATATGCCCTCAGATGCTTACTAGCTGTGTGACCCTGGGCAAGTCACTTTACCCTGTTTGCTCGATTCTTCATTTGTAAAATGAGCTGGAGAAGGAAGTGACAAGCCATTCCAATATCTTTGCCAAGAAAACCCCAAAGAGGGTCACAAAGAGTCTGACATGATTCAGAATGACTCAACAACAAATGTAGTATTGGTGGACTTGTGAAGTGGACCAACTATTCTGGATTTTTATTTGGAATGATACCCCCAAAATGTCTAAATTGTCAATATTCCTTGACCCAGAAATCCCCTACTAGCAGCACCCTAAGATAAAAATAATACCCCACAATATACCAGCATGCCTTATAGTAGAAAAGAATTGGAAACAAAATAAGTACCCATTGCTTGGGAACTGACTGGAAAAAATCAACAACTGGCATGTGAATGCCATGGAATATTGTTTTGTCGTAAGAAATGACAAATAAGAGGAATTCTCTCTAGTCATTAAAAGAAAAGTTTAATTACTTTATATTACCTTTGTTTTGAACTAGAGAGGAATGATTTCATTAGTATAGGGATCTGCTGGTTAGGGAATTTGCTCTACTAATGCTGACCAAGGAAAATTCTTCCGTGAGTTCCCTGGGGCACTGAGTGGTTAATTGACCTGCCCTGGATCATAAGCTAGTATGTAAGTGGTGAGTCTTGAAGCAAAGTCTTCCTGCTTTTGTAGCCAGGACTCTATCCACTCTGCCATGCTCTCTCTTACTATATGTCACCTTAGAGGAAAAATAACATGCTAAAGAATATCAGGGCTTTGCCCATTTAGGCTCAGTTCTATTTTAGGTATGACTCTTGTCAGACATACCTTAATAGCATTGAATCTTCCTGCAACGAAAAGAAAGGGAATACCAGAAGTCTTTGTTTTTTGGTGCTGCCTAACTATCAAAAGGGCTTTCCTCATTTTCTGCTCATTGCTAAGCTGCAGGATACGTCTTTAAGCAGAACATCCTGAAATAATTTCAGCAAGCTGAAATAATTCTGTTGCTCACTCAAGTTAGGTTTGAATTTTGAGCCTTGTTACTTCTGTATGCAATAATTTTGAAAGCATACTTGTAACACTTTCTAAATAACTATATAAAGTCTTAGGCACCATTGCTGTTGTGGAAAACTTCTTCATTCTAAAAGGTCAAGGGAAACTGATTTTTTGCTTTCTGACTTGAAAATTTCAAAATATATTGCCATCTTGTGTCAGTTGTCAAGAATCAGCCTAGACACACACACACACACACACACATACACACATGCACACTGCTTATTGCTCTGGATTATTAAGAATATTTTATTATTTAGCATTTTAAATGACTAGAAGAAGACCAGTATGGGTGTGGGGAAGACCAGAGTTCAGTCCAGTCAGTTCATAAATGTTTCTTAAGCATGTACTATGGGCCAGGCACAGTGAAAAAAAAAAAAATATATATATATATATATATATAGAGAGAGAGAGAGAGAGAGAGAGAGAGAGAGAGAGAGAGAGAGAGAGAGGAGAGAGAGAGAGAGGGAGGGAGGGAGAGAGGGAGAGAGGGAGAGGGAGAGAGAGAGAGAGAGAGAGAGAGAGAGAGAAGGCGAGAGAGAGAGACGGAGAGAGAGGGAGAGAGAGACAGAGAGACAGAGAGACAGAGAGACAGAGAGAGAGACAGAGACAGGGAGGGAGAGGGAGAGAGAGAGAGAGAGAGAGAGAGAGAGAGAGAGAGAGAGAGAGAGAGAAGAGGGGAAAGAGAGAAACAGAGAGAGAGAGGGAGGGAGAGAGGGAGAGGGAGAGGGAGAGAGAGGGGGGGAGAGAGAGAGGGAGAGAGAGAGAGAGAGAGAGAGAGGGAGGGAGGGAGAGAGAGAGAGAGAGAGAGAGAGAGAGAGAGAGAGAGAGAGACAGTCCCTGTCCTCAAGGATCTTAAAATCGAATGGAGGGAAGATAGCAGGCAAAAGGCAACTGCAAAGCGTGAGAGAGGGAAGAAGGTACCTTGGGAGAGGAAAAGTAGAGTGGAAAAGTTTAAAGTCAGCAAAATCCCAAATTAGGGCAGCCAGGTGAGAAATGAAGACATGTCTGAGCTGAACCACCTCCTTAAACAGAGGATTTGTAGTTTATCGCTCACCTCTGACACGTACTGGTTATATGATCCTGAGCAAATTCCTTTACCTCTCAGTATTTATAGGCAACTCTTGAGACTGTATTATGTAGGACAGCTGCAGATTTGCATTGGCAAAAAGAGATTTCTTCTCTGGGAGTTTCCCATAACTAAAAAATCACAGGTCTTGATCCCTCAAATATGTTATACACAAGAGACATCATGGTCTAGTAGATAGAAGGTTTGTCTGTAGATGGAAGGCTATAGCTCAGTTCATAACTCTGACATAGAGTAACTGGGAGACTACAGGAATGTCACTTAATTTTTCAGGGACCCCAAAGCAACTCTTTTAAACTATATGTAAGGGGTATGTGTTATGTTGCCCAAAACCTGCCTCAGTGTTGGGGAGTTTCCACTGGGAGTTCCTGACAAATAATTTCAGGAAGATCTAAGTTCAAGTATGCCCTCTTACTCATATACTGATTGAATCTCTGGGCAAACCACTTAAAATCAATGGCCAGATCACTCCTTAAGATTATAAATTGCATCTAAGTAGCTAGATGGCACAGTGGATAGAATACTGGACCTGGCATCAGGAAGACTTGAGTTCAAATCACAACTCAGACTCTTACTAGCTATGAGACCCTGGGCAAGTCACTTAACCTCGGTTTTGTTTATTTAACTGTAAAATGCAATTAATAATAGTACCTACCTCCCAGGGTTGTTATCAGAATCAAATGAGACCATATTTGTAAGGCATATAGGAGGCAATATAAATAATGATGATGATGATCTGCCTTAGTAGAGAAAGTTCTGTCATTAAGAGTTCTCTATATCAATAGAAATCAAAAATCCAGTTCTTCAAAATCATAATCAGAACTCATTATTTCAAATGTAGCTGGTTTCAATATTTTCCTAACAAAATATTAGCTCAGATTTAAAAAAAAGCTAGAAGAAATGCCTCAGTGTAAGATTTGACATTTATCAGCATTATTGCTCTGAAATGGAAGACAATTAGCCCTTGCTGTACGATTTAAATAACAAAGGATAGCTATGTTTTTCTTTTTCATCATTGACTAAAGGTTGCACATAAAATCACAGCAAAATGGGCTGCTGCCATGAGCACTTAAAGAAGAGTGATCACCATTTGGTGAAGGCTTTCTGCCCAAGAAAACACCATTTCACAGTCTGTACACACCTGACTTTATGGCACTTCACTAGGGAAGGGCAAAACAGTTTAGACACCCACAATAAGAACCAACTTGAACCTTATTTAACTTCCAAACCTCCTACATTTCTTTAAGCCTGGGATAATTCACACAAAGCCTTGCCTCACTTCCTCACAGCTCTCACCACCTGCCCTCTGGGAAATCAAATCTCTTTACTCAGAGAAACAAACACTACTTATACATTTCTTAACATTGGGGAGCTTCCCACATAGACTGGTGGTTCACTCATTGGTAAAACTTTAGAGAAGAAAGACTATTTAAACTAGTTGTTCTAAAATAGTCAATTTAATAAGAAGTACTATAAAGAATCAATTGGTTAAATGATTGTTTTCTCCCAAAATGTACTTCTATAATTATAATTTTGAAATATAGAAAGTAAGCCCTATGCTGACAGGGGAATAATGAGGTGTGACTAAAATGTAATGAGAAAGATTTGTATGTGTGGCTTGTGAAACTGATGTTAATAATTTATGGTCATATGATCATTGAAAACAACTCCAACCAACACATGACTCTACAAAGGAGTTTGACTCTCAGTAGAGACATACTAGATGCCTATTATAAGCTGAATTTACAAAATGCCCACATGTGCTTGTGCTGAGTTTCTAAACTAATCAAGGTCGAACATAGACATTGTATAAAAGTAACTTAGTGTTTGAAGGGTGAAAATTTTGGGATGTGCAATTTCGTCATGAAACAACCCAAGATAAGTACTGAGACAAATAGGTAGAGAAGCCTGGGGATCAGGAAGATTTGTGCTCAAGTCTTCCCTCTGACACATATTTGCCAGGTGATCATGGGCAAGTAAGTTATTTTACCCCTCATTGCTCCCAGTCAACTCTCTACAACTATAAATTGCAGATGAGTTACAACGAGTCAGCTAGATGTTGAGCTAGGCTTTATGGTGGATAGAGCACTAGGCCCAGAATCAGGAAGACATTACAATTGCTAGCTGTGTGTGATCCTGAGCAAGTCATTTATCCTCCTTTTGCCTCAGTTTCCCCAACTGCAAAATGGGGATAATAACAGTGTTTTCTTCACAGGGTTGTTGTGAGGATCAAAAGAGATATTTGCAAAGTGTCTGGTATATGGAAAGTACTTAATGAATACTTATTCCCCTGCCAATGCCTTCATTTGTGAGGGGAGTTTTCATATAAAGAATTCCCAATATGAATGAAATCACAGATCTGAAATACTGACAGCAATTTAAAAAATGATATGCACAACATTTATATTGAAAAGTGGAGAAATTAGGAATCATAAGATAAAAATGTGTTTGTCCAGGTTCCACTGACCCATGCCAGACCTTCCTCTCCCTGCCCTCTTTGGACCGGAACTGGTTGGCAGCTGTACAAACCCATCTTTGGAAAAGGAAGTGAGGATCAGAACATCTTCTCTACATCCCTACTCTCTCACTCATATTCAGTCTCTCTGTCTATTGACTGCTTTCCACCTGCCTACAAACACACCCATGTTGCCTCCAGCTTTAAAAACCTTCAAGTGATTCAATCATCCACTGTAGCTAACATTCTGTAATCTGTGCCATCACTGCCTCCACTCTCTTTTCTCCCTCTCTTCTTAACTCTCAGCATTTTGGCTTCTGACCTTATCATTCAACTGAAAAAACTCTCTCCAAAGTCACAATTGATCTCTTAATTGCCAGATCTAATAGCCTATTCTTAATCCTCATCCTTCTTGACCTCTCTTCAGCCTTTGACATTGTCGATCACCCTCTTCTTGATACTCTCTTCTCTTGAGGTTTTCATGACACTTTTCTAGTTCCTTTCCAATCTGTCTGACTGCTCCTTCTCAGCATCTGTGGCTGGTTCTTCATCTAGTCTGTGCTAACTAATTGAATGTCCCTCAAGGCTCTCTTCTCTCCTACCTCTATTTTCACTTGGTGATCTCATCAGTTCCCATGGATTCAATAAACATCTCCAAGTGGATGTCTCTGTCTCTGTCTCTGTCTCTCTGCTTTATTTGTTTAACTTGTTTTTTTAATGAACAGGAGTTTATCCTTTGTTTCTTCCAGGCATTTCATTGGAAAAAAAAGAAAGAGAAAAAGAGAAAGTTTCCTGGTCATGAATATGCATAGCTGAACAAAAGAAATTCTCTCCTTGGCTGTAAACAAAAATATCTTTGTCTTATTTTGCAACCTAAATATATCACATCTTTATCAGAAGGTGGATAGCTTGCTTCATCATCCTTCTTTGGAATTAAAGAGAGTCATCGTATTGATTAGATTACAACCTTCAAAGTTCTTTGTTTTGATAGTGTTGTTGGTATTGTACCTCTTCTTGTTTATTTCATTCTTCAATATGATAGCATATCAATGATTCTCAGATATATTTATCCCACCCCAACCTCTCTCCTAGCCTCCAGTCTCTCATTTCCACCTGCATATTGGACATTTCAAACTGTATGTTCAGTAGATCTTAAACTCAGCATGTCCAAAACTGAACTCATTATCTTTCTACAAAAATCTTTTCCTTTTCCGAATTTCCTTTTTACTACTGGGGACACCCCCATCCTCTTATTCATCCCAATTCTCAGTCTCTGTGACACCCATGATTGTCCACTCTTTTATTACTTCCTCCTTCCCCACCCCAGATCCAATCTTTTGCCAAGTCCTATCAATTCTAAATTCACTACCTCTCCTTTATGTCCTCTTTATGTCCTCTCCTCTGACACTACTACCTCCCAGTTACTCATGACGTCACCTTTGGATTGTCACATTAGCCTTCTGCTTTATCCCCCTGCCTTCTCTCTCCCTACTCCAGTCCAGTCTCCACTTAACTATTAAAGTGATCTTTCCAAAGTAGAAGTTTGATTATCCCCACTTCTACCCCCAATCCCCCCAACTTCAATAAATTCCTATGGATCATCTTTACCTTCAGGATCAAGGTAAAAAAATAGTGTAATTTTAAACTATTAAAACTTAAAACTGTTCTAAGACTTTTGGGATACCCTGCATGAAATCCTCTCTTTTGTTTTTAAGGCCCTTGTAACCTTCCTACCTTTCCAGTCCATACCTTAGCTTCCTCCACAAACTCTAAGTTCTGATGACACTGACCTCCTTTTACAAGACACTTCATCTTCCTACTTCGTGCATTTTCACTTGCTCGTCTCCATTCTTGGAATTCCTTTAATGCTAGTGCCTTCCCAATGTGATTATTTCCAATTGATCCTATATGTGCCTTTTTTATACATAGCTTTTTGCATGTCTTCTCTTCCATTAGATTACAAGCTCTTTGAGGACAGGGACTTTCCTTGTATCTGTAGCACTGAGCATACTTCCTGGCACATAGTAGGCATTTGATATGTAATTGTTGATTTGAAATCACCCAAGCTGGATTCCTCATTTTACAGTTGAGGAAATCCAGCCAAAGAAAATTGAAATGACTTGTACAGATACTAAGCATCAGGGATAAGATTCAAGTCCAGGTCTTCTGCCTTCAACTTCAATACTATTAAGCCTCTACCATATGTGGTATCATGATGGTAGAAATGTAGCAACCCTTAACTTTATACATTGGCTGGGAGGTGGCCATTGATCACAGTTTACTCAGTGGGTAGAACTATCTTTTTTCAAAAAAACTCTTTGCTGTCATGTATATGGGTGCCACTCCAAACTGTGTTTTGCTAAAATGATAAAAAATGGTAGCTTTACACTGAAAACAACTATAGTCCATGTCTTGAAAGACTTCCAATCTACAGTACAAAGACTTGGGAGTTGGGGGCAGGAAAAAATCATACACATATGAGTTGCAAAAAAAATAAGAAAAGAAAAGCAAATAAGATATTTAGGAATTTTTAAATTAATCTTCAATATGCAAAAACATCATTTAATTAAATCTATTCATCTTAATTGAGTACTTTGGGTCTTGAATCTACTGGGTAAGAAATAGTCCTCATAAAATGAGCTGTGTTGTAAATGCTCAATGAAAGTGCTAACTTCCTTTCCTCTTGTTTTTTCCTCTCCCCTTCTATAACTCTTTACACCTATCAGCTAAATATTTAGAGTCTTAGCAATGTTTGTCATTCCCTCCGTAAGCTATGTTAGAAAAAATAGTATTTCCATTTTTAACTTTAATTTTGCATTGCATAACCTTAGTTCCACATCTTATCACCGTCCCACCTCCAGGCCATGTTTCTGTGAACCAATGTTCTCCATCAGGGAAAGTTCACTTGGGTCCTGGACATTGCCTTCCCTGAAGTAGAATTAATCTGGTCCAGCAAGTTTTTAGAGAGAGATTCACTGTGGGAATCAGTTTGGTTGCAGCAAGGGAAAGGGGAGATTTCTATTTCATTTGTTGATTGTTCACATATAAATTACAGGAAGAACCACTTTTGACTTGGAACCAAAGCTTTTGCATGACCAGAATTGAGAGCTGATATTAGTTCTTTTGGGGGTCTAAGAATCTAGGAGTTTGGGCTTCCAGAACACAAATTCTGTTTTGTACATACAGAGGTACAAGATAGGGGATGCCTAGTACTAGGTAGTACAGGGAAGGGACCACCACCATGGATGAGACTAGTTCTCAGTGCCCCAGATCATTTCACATTCATTCCCTGTGCTTAACCAGAGGTTCTTTCAATCTGTCCCCTTTCCTACCAATTCACCTGAGAATATCTTCAACCACCTGGGAAAGAATTTAAGAATTTCTTTGTATGTGATCCTAGATAAAGCTATTTTGCTACTGTCATGAAATTGCTGCCTTAAGCCATTTGGACAAGTGAGGCAGATTTGCCAATTTCACCATATGTTTCCTCCTAACTCAATTTTATTAAGGGCTTATAGAGCAAGCTGACATAGAAAGGAGAAGGGTATACTGGACAAATGTAAAATGCAAGAACATTGGTTACACTAGACACTTTATAGACTCCCAGTTTCATTTCATCATGTAGAAACGATCTGAGTGGGCAAACCCTTAATGAGAGTTTTAAACTCAAATTGCTAATAAGCTGAGCTAAATTCTTGTTTTCAAAATGCCCTCTTTAAAAATCACAGTTTTGTCAATCCCTCTTTTTTTTCCACAGTCATTTCAAAATATGCCCCTGAATCAATTAAGAAAGCATTTTTGAATATTGTGTACTAAACATTGTAGGAAGTGCTGACAATACAAAGAAAAAAAGAAAAAAAAATCCTGTCCTCAGGGAGCTTACATTCTATTGGGTCAGACAATGTCAAATGCAGCAGGAGGTTGAGAAAAATTAGGAGTGAGAAAAGGACCCCTTACTGGCAATTAAAACTTTGATAACATCGGAGAAACAAAATCAGTTGAGTGCTGAGGTCAGAAGCTAGATTGCAAAGTACTAAGGAGTGAGCAGAGGGAGAGGAAGTGGAAGCAGTGAATGTTGACATTTTTCAAGGAGTTTGGCTGAAAAACAATAAAAATTTGTATGGTGCCTATTATGTATCAGGCACTGCATTAAGCACTTTGTAAATATTATTTCACTTGATCTTCACAATAATCCTGAGATGTAGGTGCTATTATAATAAATAAATAAATAAGTGCTGGGGGCACAAAGCAGAAAAAGAAAGGCAGTACCTGCCCTCAAGGAGCTTATAATTTAGTGGGGAAAGACAAAACATAAAAGAAAGCTAAAAAGGGTGCACAGAGGGAATGCAGCTCAGGGGTAGAATGTTCACATAATTGAAACCAAGTGGAGAAATAGATGAATGGTAAATGAAGTTATCTGGAAAAGACTTAGACCTATACAAAGGGAACCCTTGGGAGGACTTCATTTTTCCACCCTCTAATCCTCCAATCAGAAGAGAGAGGCAATTGAGGATACTGAGGAGTTTTGGGGTATCAAAGCTGAAGCAATTTACAAGATGGTGATAACCCATTTTACAGTATGGGAAACCAAGGCAAATAGAGTATGGGATGAAGGGCATATCAAGGAGGACTAGACTTGGTAAGAAGAAGGGCCACCTCTTTGTCAGAGATTGTGACTTTAAAAAGTGTGGAAAATGATGTCAAGAAGTTTTGAGATGAGAAGGAAATTAGAGTGTTCAAGTCAAATAGCCCTTACTCTTTCAATAAAGAAGTAAGATCCTTACCCGAGAGTAAGGGGAAAGGAGGATAGCTGGATATCAACATGTAACCATTTCTAATTGCAGATGCAACATTCATATTAATTCACTATCTTGAACCTAGAGGATGGAAGCATAGTTCATCATACACTCTGCTGTTGTTTGGGATCAAGAATAGCCATTGCTTTAATAGTTTTGCTATACTTTAGTTTTGTTTTTGTTATTGTAGTAATTGTATATTGAAGATTTCCTGCTTCTGCTTTAATCTCTCTGTATCAGTTCATCCAAATCTCTTATTTCCCTAATTTCCTTATATCTGTCTTTTCTTATGGTAATATTAGTCTATATTCAAATACTATAATTTCTTCAGGTACTCCCCCATTGATGTTCATTCATTTTGTTATCAGATTTTTACCACCAAAAAATTGTTGCTACAGATATTTTACAATACATGAGATATTTCTTTCCATTTGACCTCTGAATTTTATGAAAAAATTTAGCAATTTTACTTGGAGAATTCAAAATTGTTTTTCAGAACAGTTGAATCAAATCACATTTCTATCAGAATTGTATTAATAACCCATAAAACTTCTAATATTTAGTATTCCTATCAATTGACAGTTTCTTTCTCAATTTGATGGGTTTGAAATGAAACCTCAGAACTGTTTTAATTTGCATTTATCTAATTAGAATTTTGTAGCAATTAAAAAAAATTCTCAATTGATATATCTCTGAAAAAATGTCCTTGAATGCAAACAAAATCTAATGACCTTTAAAAAACTTACTCTGTATGTCTTGAGTTTATTTTTTGGGAATAGAGTTCTTTACCCCGACAACAAGGGTGTTGAGCAGAAATGCTGACAAAACCTTACCCATAAAAGCACTAATATTGTACATAAATAACTATTTCAATTAAGGCTCTCACTTCCTTCTTTGGTTGGGGTGAAGGAGAAACAATATTTTAAAAATACCTTTAACCTAATTTCTAATCGTTCACACTGACTCAATGACTGTAAATTGCACTAATAGCATTTTGTTGACCACATTATTAAAGGGGAAAAAATACAGCATGTTGCCAAACCACTTATTGCTTATTTGGAAGTGTTAAATGGAGTTTGGTGATTTGGGGGTGGTTCATAATTATTTAAGCTGAGTGCCAAGTGTATTAAAACTTGTGTAATTGCTAAGTGTTACATTACTGGAGCCAGGAGGTGGTATGGCCACAAATGTAAATACTACCTAAAATAAACAAGAATCAAAGATTATCAGAAGGGATTGTATTTATAATATGCTTCTGATTATTTATATATCGCATGTACATGGTTTATGTTTTTTGCCTGTTAGTTTATTTATTCATCAATCCTGTTATTAATTATAATCATTGTATTCATTATTTCCACTATATATATTTTTACAAGGTAATGATGACATGATTGCACTTTCTAGATACAGTGCCATCTATTTGAAAATGTCCATTTGTCACTTAGCAGCCATTCCCCAAACTCTAGAGTATCTCTCTTTCAGCAAATAAATTAATTTTGTATCTTGCTGTACATTTTCTCAAGATTCAAGCATGTTAAGGAGCTTGTCACACAGAAATGCTTTAAACTGTTTCCTATTACTGTAGTTTTGCTTCTTGTGACATAGTTCATTAGAATATTATTATTTGGATCGTCTTTTTTTAATTAGTAGATTGACATTGAAATAGTCTTTCTGTTTTAAAGTACTGTATTTACTAGAGATTTTATTTAGCCTAGGTATTTAGTGTGAAATTTTGATCAAAATTTTTATTTTAATTAACCTAGGTATTTAATGTGAAATTTTGACTTGAGATTTACTTATTGTTTGTTATCTTTCTGCTTGCTATATACAGAGTATTTCAATGAAATGAAATTTAGTGAGTAATCAGTCATTATGATTATTGTGTTGGAATAATATAACCCATATCTCAAGGAAGCAAATGTTCATCAGTGTTTCAGATGAGTTACAGACAAATGCATATATGCTTCATCTGAAATAGCCTACAAGGGAATTATGCTGCAATAAGTAATTATGGCTATAATTACTGAATATCAAAATAATGGAACTAAGGAATAAGAATTGTAGAGTTGGTAGTAACCTAAGCAGACATCTAATTGAGCTTTCCTTAGTGAAACAATGAGGTACATTGAAAAGAGTATGAAAGTTTTGGACCCATAGATCTGATTAGGAATCTGGTATCTGCCACTTCCTACTTTTGTGGCTTTGGACAAGTCACTTATTTTCTCCTTGGACTCAGTTTTCTCATCTGCAAAATGTGGGAGCTGGATTAAATGACCGCAAAAATCTCTTCCAGTTCTATTATTGTCTTTCTGTAAAGTTTAAGGTTGCTAGAATTAATCACCTCACTCCATTTAAAAGTAACCCTAACTCTTATACTTTCACCAAGCGTGAACACCCCTTTTGAATGAATCACCAACCAAAAAAGTTAAAACTTTCTTCTATTAGTTAAACTAATGTCTCTTAGCAGTCACACCTTGTGGGTTTTGTATAAAATAGCAAGCCATCTTGTAACCTTGATATTTGAGTGTCTGGCAGCATTAAGGAGAGAACATTTCCAGCCAATCTTCTAAGAGAGAATTACTTGGGGAGTAGAGGAGGAGTAAAGCTTCTGTCTTGTCTTTCCTCATTCTTCCCTCCCACCCTGCAACTACCTTTGGAAGATACTCTTGTAAACTTCAGTGTTGAAGGATTTGCATTTTTCATTGTCATCCTATCAGCAACCCAGGAAAAGCAGTGATTGCTGGAAGTGTTTGCATCATAAACCAAGGTAAAATTAGATATAGTGAGGAAAAGTTACTTTACAAAGAGCCCAGCAAAATGTTAGGTCATATCTCCAGGCAATTTATCAATGACTAGCAAAAGGACATCTGGAAGTTGTAACCTATTCTCTTTTGCCTTGTTTGCATTAAGCTTGAGCCCACTTTCTCCTGCACCATGCACACTTATGAAAGATTGTGTCTCAGATTTTTGAAAGGATTATTTTATACCACCTATTCTTATTCAACCCCATTAGTGAAAACAATACCTAAAACCTATTCAGCACTGGCTGGTTAATTGGTATCACCTAATAATTAATGGGAGCATACACCAATGGGAACTCCTGAGCAGCAGTATTAGGAATACCCTTAAACTCCCAGGATACCCATAGAATTCTGAGGGAATAAGTATCAACTGCCTTTTAAAGACCCAGGAATGCTTACGTACTAATATCTGTTGCATTACTGTACTCTTATGAATGTTGCATTATAGATTTTTGCATCACTAAAATATTAGTGACTACATCAGAAAGGCTCATTATTTTTCTTCACTTTTAATCAGACCAAGAATACTTATGTGTGACATGACTCCAGACAGCTTCTCTGAGATCTTTATAGACTGCAGGATAAGGTTCAGGATAAGGATTGGAAAAGGTCTTACTGCTGGGCCAGAAACCCTGAATAATTAACCCTAAATGTTTAATTCCTTTGGAGGACTCCCACACCTATTTGAAGGCTTTTCTGAATATATTTTCTTTCAGTCAATCTTACTTATTCTAGTCAGGGGCTACTTGGACACTCAATTTGGATTGCCTTTGTAGTATCAAGGATTCTTTGGGAGAAATTTCAGTTGTCCTTTGGTATAAAGACCATAAGAAAATTTGCTTGGAACTCCAAGGGGGGTGTTTGTGGTACAGAGATCTCTAGAGGAATTTTAATGTGCTCTGTGCAGAAAGGGACACTCAGAAATTTTGTCTGGACTTAGTTGAGTGACCTGGTGCACTGACAGAATAATAAAAGAGGTTTAATTTGGAGCAGTTTTGTAATTCACCTGAAAGGTAAGAAGATGACTTCCATTTAATCTTAGGTCCCTAATCTATGTGAAGAGAACATGCCACCTGCTCTGGGATCTTTGTAGGGACTAGGCTTTTCTTTGGGTATAAGAAGCTTGATTTTCTTTTCAATTTTAAGTAAAATAAGTTTCAATTATTAAAGGCAGTCAGAGAGGAGTATGGGGGAAGGAGGGAGACCAGATCAGAAGACTCTTTTTACTGATAAAAAGAAGATGGTGAATAGTCCAGACTCCCCTCAAGTTAGTGCCATTGGCAGGGGAGGGGGAGAGCAGGGGAACATTTAGCCACAGGAGAAAGATAATGGCAAACCACTTCAGTGTCTTTGCCAAGAAAACCTCATGTAGTCTGACACGGCTGAATGACTGGACAACAAAAATAAACATTTAATATTTGATTAAGCCCAGAGTTGAGAGGTCCCTCTGTGGGAGAGGGAGAGGGCAAGGACTCCAGTCTCCCACTGGATCCTGTGGACTAGAGTTCTACATAAGCATGAAACCAAGTTGCTTTGCCTTGTCATCTGAAGAATGAGAGGGTGACATCTAAGTCAATTTCAAATCCTTAAACCCTGTGGAGAGAACCTTATTTGCTCAAGGACATCTTTATGGAACCTGATTTTTCCTCTTCCTTTTCTGATCTTTACTATTTTGGGGGTGAAGAAGGCCTTTTACAAGCAGCAAGATAAGCATTACCTTATTCATACTTTACCAAATGACAATGGTTTGTTGATTTGTTTTACCTGGATTTGGAAGTTTGGATGAATGGTAATTACTGAATTTGGTTATGAATTGTGCTATGCAATTATTTTCCCAAGACTGTACAAGATTTGGGATCGTGCACTTTTCCAAACATACTCTAGCTCATTTTCTGAGGAAATCAGATATTAAAACTTGGGGGAAAGTATAAGGGTGGAATCCTATTGAATCAATCAATCAATCAATTATCCTTAACCTGCTTAAAGTAAGTGATAAAATACTGTGCCTTCATACATTTGTCAGGTGAGAACAATCAGAGGTGTGAACATGACCTATTGAATCAATCAAGCAATCATGGGATTTAGAACAAGTGAAAAAGTTCCAGTTCAAGTTACAAATCCTTGAAAGTCATTAAATTAAGTAAAACCATGTCATCTGGAAAGTCTGCTTGGACTGGTTGAGGGTCTGTTTGGACTGTTTGGAAGGTTCTAAAGGGATTACATAAAATCAACAAGTTAGTTGGACATCAGAGATTTGAGCATCTGGAAGCTAAAGTGGAAACTTTTCAGTGGAAACCTTCCACTCAAGCCCTAAGAAAGAATTTCTGGGGAATAACGGGAGGAGATGAGCAACCTTCCACCTACTTCCCTATTCCCCTTGACCAAAAGAGGAGCAAATATATTTCAGAAGGTCAGAAGATTCTGGAGTTCCCTCTGGCATCATAATCCTAAAGTGACTCCAAAGGGTTGCAATGTGAAACAAGTACAGATTGTGTAGGATAAGAATGGAAACTTCAAGACTATGAGAACCTCAGCAAAAAACAAACAAACAAACAAAAAAAACAACTTCATGTTTAATGGGTACTTGAGGAATGCCCTACAATGAGGAAAAAAAGAACTTCCAGAAACTAGAAACTGTGATTGACCTTTTGTCATAATGTGTCATTCTCCGTTCAACTCTATATGTATTGGTGGAAGAGTGTGTCACAGACTTTTAGGGGTCAACTTTATAGCAATTGTAAATGCCCCTTCCTAAAATCTAAATAAGTCTGGATGAATAAATGTTATCTACTTATAATTAGAAGGTGAACAGTGATAGAGGTTCACAAGTTATTACTTCAGAGAGTCTCCCTCTCACACTCCTAGCCCTTCTGGGTCCCTTAAAACAATAAGGGAAGAGATATTAGCCTTGCTCACAGGGACACTCATTCTGCCTTTGGACAATTCTAATTGTTAGACAATTCTTGTTTATGTTCAGCTGAAGTATGCCTCTCATTAGGAAACAAACACCCATTTTTCTTAAATCTGCCCTGTGGAGATAATGTAGCACAATTTTGTTCCTTCCACATGACAACCCTTCAAACATCTGAAGACAGCTGCCATGTCTCCAGAAAATCTATTCTTCTCTGAGCTAAAATAACTCAAGTTCCATCTACCATCTCTCATGTAAGAACTGTATCATCCTAGCCTGCTCTGAAAGTACAGTAATTTATTCATCTTGAAATGGGGCTATAAATACAATATTCTAGAAGTAGTCTACCTAGTATAGTCTACAATGTGATAATTATCTCCCTTGATTTGGACATCAGTTTTCTACTAATGCAGCTTAAGACTGCATTGCTTTAAATTTTTTAGGGGCATTGATTTGTCCAAATGCTTTGCCCAGAACCAGAAAGTATACATCAGAGGTCAGACTTAAACCTGTCTTCTTAACTGGAGCCAGTTCTCTATCCACTATACCATGCTGCCTCTCTCTAAAACTCTAAGGTTCAGAGAATGCGCTGATTTCAGTTGAGGGAGTTTGTCCCCAGGAGCTCTGTACACCAATGAAATCATTATCTGTTTTTTAAAAAAATCATTATTGTTTCCAATAGTCATGTCACATCGTTGGCTTACATTATAGTAAGAATCCTAGTGATTTCACATAAACTGCTATTTCTCCAAGTCTCCTTATCAGTACTTGTATAGTTTATTTTTATCTTTATTATTTTTTTTGGGGGGGGAGAAGGGTGGAGGTGATAAAGGAACTATATACTACATTAAATATTCATCCCTAATAAACTATATATCCATATCTATCAGCCTATTTATTTTTCTATCTATGTATATATACATATGTCTGTCTGTCTATATATATGTATATATCTATATCTATCTATCTATGTATGTGTATATATCTATGTCTATGTATGTATGTATATATATATATATATATATATATATATATATATATATATGTAGTTTTGGACAATTGATTAGCAATGATTGAATCAAAATGAGAGTTGAAAAGGACTTTAGAGGTAATTTTGTCCAACCTTCTCACTTTGTAATTGATATGAATGGGATTCAGAAGAGTGGATGCCCAAGGTCATCAAAGTAATTAGCAGAGCAGGGTCCCATAGCTACTAACTAAGACCACATTTGAATTCATGTCTTCCTGACTACAGACCCAGCATCTCGTGGCTCTTCTTGGCCTGCCCTCTTTCCTCTTCAGTCAATATATTTTCTTGTGTTTATGAATCTATATTTATGTGTGTGTATATCTAGATAGACTCATTCTACTAATTTCATTTTCTACTTTAAAAAATCTAAATTACAATAAATATGATTATATAATAACTAACATATAGTCCTTTAAGGTTTGCAAAGCTCTCTCATTAGAAAAAAATGTAGTGAGGTAAGCAGTATAAGTACTATTCTCCTCATTTTGTAGATGAAGAAACTGAGGCTCAGAAATGTTAAATGATTTGTTTAGGGTTCAATGGTTAACACATTTTAAAGGAATTGAGACTTGAACTAGGTCTTCTAAAACCAATACATAGCATTAATACAAACTATGTTTTGGAACCTACTATAAATGGCCATATTTCTATATAGATTTCAAGTTTTATTCTAGTACCTGGCATTGGGAATAGTCAACAAATATTTGTTATTATCTTGTTGAAAATGATTAATAAATATCTCATCAATAATAAAATTATTCATTTTATAAAAATATTTTATAAATAAAGACATCATACAAATTGTAAATAAAGGCTACTGTAACAGTAAAGGATCTATTATTCCATATGCTCAGTTTAGAAGATTCAGAGATATTTAGAAAGATGAAAATAATTTAGGTATTTTGACTTAATGCTATTATATTCTTATTTTTTAACCTTATGCATTTAGTGGAATGGGATTCAGGAGTCTAGTCCTATCTCTGTTGACAATTGAGATGTGGCTGTGGACAAGTCATAAGGTCTGGTCTCAGTTTCTTTAATCTATAAATTTGGGAGGTTGAACTAGATGATTTTTAGGTCCTTTCCAGATCTAAAGTTCTGCTATTCTGTTTCTAAGAAGAATTGACAGTGATAATGATAATGATCTCATCAAAGTCCAGCTCATTAGCCATGGTGTAGGGGGCAACAACAAAGTATGTTGTTCAGTGGACACTTTTTATTCCCTGAGACTACAATGACAGCTATGAAGGACTGACAAGGATAGTGAAGCTCAGTCAATTGAGCTTTGGTAACACTGCTGATTGGATTAGCATTCCAGCCAGTGTGACGTGACTACTTCTATGGATCTATACAATAATAGAAAGGAGGGGGCCATAGGACTCCAAGCTATTCCTACTTAGAACTTTAATGATGCTTAGCTTGACATGGAGGACACCTGAACAATTTTTCTGATACCATAAGAAGGCAAGATAAAAAGGACCAATAAGAATAGTTAATTTATTATAATATAAATCTTACTATGAGCCAGTTGGGCACTGTGCTATGCACTTAACAATTATTATTTCACTTGATTCTCATGACAACCCTGGTAAGCAGGTAATATTATTATCCTCATTCTACAGAGTAGGAAATAGAGGCAAACAGATGTTGAATGACTTGCTCAGCGTCAAAAACGAATGTAATTGGACAGATTTGAATTCAGGTCTTCTTATCTTCAGACCCAACAATCTATCTATTCCACTACCTCACTGTTTAACAAACCAGAAATAATGTTATTTAACATGGTGGAAAGACTTTTGTACAAATGGTGCTAGCTATTAAAGTTGGCAAACCACAACTACTCAAGAAATATATTTAAGATATGAATGCTTTTTTATATTACCTTATAATGATATCATAACAAAGTCGAAAACAAACATTTAAAGGGGATTAAACTTAAGGATACAACTTTTTGTTAATGGTAACCTCAGCTCCATCTTACAGATAAATGAGGCAATTTTGAGAAATCACTTAATTCCTAAGAAAAGATTGGGTGAAATGAGACAGTAAATCAAACAGTTACTTAAATTTGAAAAGGGAAAAGCTAAAGAATCTAAAGTTATTGGAAAATCTATACTTTATATGAACTCTAAGAAAACAAACTAATAATAAAATAGATGACAAAAATAATGCCCACGTCAAGAATGATTGTGAATAGGAGATGAATTTATTTAGAAAACAATCTCAAAAAGTCTTTAATTTTGATAAGAGAAATCCAAATAATAGGCCAATTATACCAAAAGAGAAATTTTAAAGGTGGCATATAGTTGAAGATAGTCAACTACAACAAAATCACAGGTTGGATCAAAAGCAAAGCAGAACGTTTGTTTTCCAATAAGATAATAGATGTAAGTCTAGCTATGTCAATGGAAATCACTGAAATCTTAGTTTCTCTAAAAAGTAGAAAGTGGCAGGTTTTAATGATACCTAATTATTCACTCAAAAACATCATGGTGGCTTATGAATTTTTAGCAAAGAACTTTGCCACATCACTTTCAAGTGCTCCCATCTATACTAACAGAGAATATAATGTATTTAGTATGAAAAAATGAAAAAAAATAACAAAAGAAAATATGACAACACCAGTGACCTGTCCAAATATAGACTAAGTGCTAATGTATTTTATTCAACACATTTGTAGCTTGCATTGCATACATATACAGGGGAGGGAGGGTATTTTTTAGGGCCTACTATGTACCAAGCATTGTGCTAGGTGTTTTACAAATATCTTTTATGATCTTCATAACAACTCTACAAGGTATATACTCTTATTATGTTCATTTTATATATCTCTCTATCAATATCTATTTGTATCTATATAAATCTATATCCATTGATCTATATTTATATCTATATCAATATATCAGTCTACATAGATACATAACTATCTCTAGAGATAGACACACACACACACATATATATATATATACACACATATTCATGCTTTTATGTACAGACCTACAAATGTCTATATACATATGCACACACATTGTTATAGATACATAAACACAAGAAATATATTGGCTAAAGAGGAAAGAAAGTACGCCAAGAAGTCTCCTGGGAGTGTTGGGCCTATAGTCAAGAAGAACTAAGTTCAAATATGGTCTTAGAGACTTAGTAGCTGTATAACCCTAGGCAAGTCACTTACTCTCTGCCTGTTCCAGTTTCCTTAACTGTAAAATGGGGATAATAATAATCCTTGTCTCCCAGGTTGCTGTGAAGATCACATGAGATAATATTTCTAAAGCATTTTTCGAACCTTAAAAGTGTTTAAAGTATAATAAATGCTTATTGTTAATAAATAAAAAATGCACACACATATGGACACCCATGTTCACTAGATCCATCCAGGCTTCTTTCCCTATCTTTGTTCTTTTTCGTGGTAATTCTACTTCATCTGAAAACATCTCATTCGATGTGATGTTAGGGCCTAAGTGTGGTCATTCCACTCTCCTTTATGGAGAAAACAGTTTCTTGTTATAATTTTTGCAAATCTTTTCCATTTCCCTCTGTTTATCTTCTTTTTTCTATTTTCATTTCTGAATGCCATTGGGATGATTTTGCTTAGTTGGATATTTTGCCAAGCTTCCCTCAGACTGTTTTTATCCTTCACTGCTTATCCCTGTTTTATGAGATGATATTGCTCATAATTGTCTATTAATCATCTTTCTTTGAAAGATCTTATAAATGAGGTTATATACTAATCTGGTATTGCCTTTGGAAGCCACTTCTCTCTGTTTGGCAAATAAGTCAAGTATTTCCTGACTAAGGCACTTTCTGGACTCTTTTAGCTTTCTCATTGTAGCGATTAATTTATAATCGTTTAACTTCTGGACAACGTTATAGTGAGTGTTGATGTCATATCTGTTACTCATTTCCCGTTTATTTTTTCCAGTGGTTTGTTTAAATTAATATAATTCAAAGCTAGATCTTCTTAACTGAACACAAAACCCTCAATATTATTCTTTCTTTGTGATTAAGCACCCCGGACCCCCACATACACAGCACACACATTTTGGATTCCAAAGTGTGTCTGTGGGAGTGGGAGGGTGTACAACTATGCAAGAGATTGGAAACAGAGATGACAAATGCCATACTCTTTCCTCTTAAGGAACTTATAATCTAACTAGAAGTAGAAGATCTTGGGTTAATAGGTTTGGAAGGTACCTTAGAAGTCACAGATTTCAAAGCACTCATTATAAAGGTGAGGAGAATGAGGTACAGAGAGGTCAAGTAATTTGCTCAGGGTCACACATCTAGCAAGATTTTGCACCAGGATTTGAGCCCAGATCAAGTCCAGTTCTCTATTCACTATGCTGTGCAGCTACACACATAAACAGGTATTATACAAGGTGAATGTGATAAGTGTAAAGAAAAAGTCTTGATAAAATGCTTTGAGACATTTGAGGAGAAATCACTTTCAGTTGGAGAGGATCAGTTATGCCTTTATGGATGAAGCATCCTAATACTTTCCTTACCTTGGGGTGCTCTTTTATCCCCTTTACCCCCCAAAATCCATCAATGTAAAACTGTGTAGGAACATATACACTATGTAGAGCAAGGAAAATTTGTATAAGTAGCTAGATTGTGTAGGCTATTTATCTAGCATTATTAGGCCTATAGAATTTAATTTTTTCATATTTTACATGTACCTTTGATCTGCTTTCTGCTATAATTTTATTTACCAAAACAGACAGAAAACTATTATTCCACCACAAAAAGTCAATGAAAGAGTCAGACAGCTATTTTGTTGGTTAGTTTGGGATCTGACCTTTTAATTTCAACAATGTAGAGAATTACCACATTATAAATCTGTACTTCCTCCATAATTTAAAGTCTTAAGGACCTGTCTAGGACTGTCAGTATGTAAATGGTTTTACTAAGGTCATATGTCTAGTATGGCTAAAGTAATATTTAAAACTAGGTTTTTTTGACTCAGCACAGTGTATGGCACATTGATTTGTTGATTAATTCCTGGGATTATCATCTATTTATTGTGCCGTCATGCTTCTGGTATTTTTTAAAACTCAAATAAATTTGTTATTACTTTGTTCATAAAAAAGTTTATTTTCTTAGGCCGCATAGACTTAGCCTGGTAGAGTTATATAGAAAAAGGATGACCCTGTTTGCATAGCGTTGGAATTTAATGTGTAGTCTTTCAAAAGGACTTCTCCAGCCAGCTTTTAGGAAGAGAGGAACTGAAGCTTATTCTTTTCCACATCCTTACATTCCCCTTCTTTATGTATAGTTCTCTTTGAAATCAGTGGGATATGAGGGAGTGCAGTGGGGAATAAAAATCTGAGAATTCAACTACCATTTCTCAGGTGGAGGATTGGGGGAGCTGCCATCTTAATGATATTTCCCAGTGGGAGACCCAGTTTGATGAGGCTGAATAAGTCTGAAAGAATCGACTTCATTCTATGAAAAATCTGAAAATCAGAAAGCTTCACCACTGTTGGAACGAATCTTAACATAAAGGGTGTTATAGGTTCTTTTTTAAATTTAATTTAATACAATTGCTTTAATTTCTTTTTGTTTTGAAGAACTGTTTTTTACCAGTGCTCCAGTTTCTTTCATTTCTCAGTGATGAAGTAAATGTCTTCAATTCTGCCTCTGCAGACTGTCAAGAGAGCAATGGCTTCTAGTCTTACTGTTAATTATTCTCTTTCATTATACTTAAGACCAAGTGGTTAGATTCCTTTCCAAGATGCTCACACACACCTCCCACTGAATTCAATAGCACTTTAAGCTTTTTTTATAGTGATTTTTCTCTTCTTTGTAATTAGATGTAGTGATTAGAATCTCTTTTAAGTTACTGTTGGGGGTTTCCTTTAAATCTACCTAGGAACAAGTTTAAGTTGCCAAAGCCAAGGCAAAAGGGGATTTAAATTTACCAGAATAATTTATCTATTTATTTTAATGAGGCAATCATAGATCCTCTCCATCAAGTTACTAATACTTTTTCATGTCAGTAAAAAAAAAAAAAACACAACAAACCAACAACTGTATTCTCTATTGTTATCATCTCTCCAACCCTCTGCCTCTTGGGCATGTTTTCAATGCATACTCTCTAAATAATACGTATTTCTTTCGTGGTCAGAAAAAGAATATCACAGAATCTAAAAGACAGAAAGGAGCTCAAGAGGGCATGTATGGCTCCACAAAATCCTTCCATGAATTTGTTCTAACTATGGCTTTTGGTCAAACCAATCAAGGTATTCTGTCTATTGATCCAGCCCCAGAAGAAAAATGAGTCATTCTGATTGTACCACTCTGTAGGAGGGCTGTTGTTTTGATTCAACAAACATTTATTTATTAAGCACTTTTGTGCTCTATGAGCAAAGCAGAATCACAGCTATACGAGGGGAATGTAAGATGAGGAAATCTAGAGATATCTTCATCCCAAATGTTCAAATGTGTACCCAAACTGTGGTCATGCCTTCTGAGCTTGTATTGGACACACTGTAACTTTACCCCAACATCATGACATCATTGGTTCCCTTCAAGTAGGAAGGATGAACAACATAATTCGAAAGGCATTGTTTTAGAGGCTCTGGATACAAAACAGTATCTGAGCTCAAGTAACTTGCAGTTCTGCTGAGGGTCGGAGTGGGGAAATCGAAATGTGTGTAGATAATAGAAACATGAAGAACATGCAAAATAAAAGAAAGTAATTTCAGTCAATTAATGAATAATCATTTATTAAACATTTACTCTATGTCAGGCTTTGTCCTGGACACTGAGCAGTATAAATACAGAAATGAAAAAGTCCATGAAGGATTTATAGTTCCTTTAGAGAAACCAGAGGTACATATGAAATTATATACAAAATAAATACACGACATTTTTGGGTGGGGCAGGAGAGGCACCAATAGCTGGAAAGGCTGGAATGCTATTGTAAGATGTAAGAAAATTTCAAGAGGAAGAAAGAACTAATGGTCAATCAATCAAAATGTATTTATTTATTAAGTTTCTGGTATGTTCTAAACACTGTACTAATGACCAGAATATAAATACAATAAATTTGTTTTCTCTCTACTCATAAGGAGATTTGTTGTTCAGTCGTTTCTGTTGTGATCCCTTTGGGGTTTTCTTGGCAGAGATACTAGAGTAGTGTGCCATTTCCTTCTCCAGCTCAATTTACAGATGAGGAAACTGAGGTAAGCAGAATTAGGTGACTTGCCCAGGGTTACACAGCTAGTAAGTATCTGAGATCAGATTTGAGCTCAAGTCTTCCTGACTTCAAGCCTAGCACTCTGTTCACTGTGCCACTTCATAAGGAGCTTAGAAATTAACAAATATGTGACAAAGAGTTGTTTCCTAAATCATTCTTCAATCAAGTAGATAAATAAACATAACTCTTTATCAGAAAGAGTTTCAAGCAATTCTTATCAATGCTCACATCTCTCTTATCTTAACACTAGAGATTTCATAGGATGGAGATATACCCATTTGTCCTTTGTAGCTCCTCATGTTCCAAGAATTAAAAATCATTGCTGTCAAGAAGTAATTACTTTATATGTATTACATGGGTGAGAGGAGACTGGCCAGTGAGGTCCTAGTATTTAGAGGAAGTGTGATAGCCACAGGGAGACTTGGTGATACTACTTCTGCAAATGTGTAATGGAGGACTCCTTTCCCTCCCTACTTCAAAACAGTCTCAGGAATCTCTTTTTCCTGTTGGTTTTCTACATGGAGATAAAAAGCCTGTTAACTGACTACCGAGGTGAAACTGTGCATGCATACAACAGTTTCAAATAGATAAACTTTCTCTCTTTCCTGGAAGCTTTGAGTGAGGAAGATGAAATGTCGGGGGCTTCCAGGTAGGGAGAGAAGCAGTGATAGTCTAACACAGGTATCTTATCACCCCACCTAGCTGCCATGTGGCTGTGAACACATGCCACCTATGTATGATTTATCTTTTTGTGAGTATTCTTCCCAGGTCTTAGATGACTGAGCATAGATAGAACAAACTAGGTTACAGCCCCGTAAGTTTCAAAAGGTTGAAGGAAAACTCAAATGCCCCGTTAGCAACCAAAATGATTTCCAAAGTCAAGAAGTCACCTCCCACTACACCGCTTCTTCCCACAGCTATATTTCTAAAGTAAGTTTGAGTACATTTTTACTGGGGACTAAGTTGGCATGGCCCAGGTTTGAGAGAAGCAGGGTAGGAAAACTGTTGCACTTTAATCTTTGTTATAGCCCTTTGGAAAAGTCAATTGATTTGACTTAAACTAAATTATATTAATTAAATTAAATTAATTCATTAAATTGATATTGGGAAAAGGTTAACTGGTTAAATTACATTGGAGAGAAACATACCAGATGGGGGCTCATGAGTGACAATATTAGAACACCCGCCTCTATCTCATCCATCAGGGCTACCTTCAGAATGCTGAAGGGAGTAGTAGTCCTTTGGTGAACCAGTTCAGAGAGGTTTGGGAGATGGAGACCAGTCTGAAGTATGTCAACTTAAATTTGTCTCCCTGCAATTTGAATCATTTCCTGTTATATCCTGTGGTACTTGAGAACAGATGGACCTCATCCTATTAATGACCACTTTTAATATATATGAAGATGACAAGAGTCATCTGACAGTTCTTGTTTTTAGACTACTCATATCAATTTCTTCAGCTTTCTTCATAGAGCCTTCTTACGTCCGGTGAACTGATTTTAGTTCAAGTTTATCTAAGCTTTCTGCCACTGTTGTGGGGCTGGTAGATGTTGGCCACTGTGTCTTTCCCCTATAGATAACAACTCTCTAGAATAATTTCAAATTATAGTTTCTTCTCTTTTAATACAGTGCCAATGACATAATGTGCCCTAAACAACACAAATATAATTGACATCTGTAATTAGCATTAGGTCACACTTCTCTCTCTTACATTAAAAGTGTCAACTTTGAAACATTGTTGTTCTCATTATATGTCTGTGCCAATATAGATATAGCTCAGATATATTAGCAATGAACTACATAGCTGATAAGTTTTAAATCTCCAAATACCCTTCACAGAGCAACTATTTCTAATCTTGTGAAACATTATGGGAATTATTAACTAAAAATATATGATTGTTTTAATGCAATATTGTAGAACTTTGTCTCTATAATAAACACATGGAAAAAAGGTGAAAAGATTCATTACTTGCATAATACTAAACTGACAAATTTTCATCTGTCTTATAGATATTTCATGGTTACTTTTTATTAGATTCTATGGAAAGTAAACAGGACTTCTGAACATTTATCTTGTGAAATGGGCTAATCTCAGTCAATCTTAGTGAATTCACATTCTCATACTCAATTTTTTTAAAAAATAGAATTGACTTTACAAGTTGGAACTCACTAGGTAATATCTAAAGTCTTCTCTTTGATTTGCCTGTGAAGATACAGTATGGATTACTCCTAGGAATTCTCAGGAAAGCTGAGATTTTGACAAGAAGAGCCCAGTATTTTTTTTTTTTTATGTTGCTGGAAGCAAAGCAAGCAAGTCCAGGCAAAATGGAGTCACTGAGTTTTCCATGGCCTATCCATTTGACATCTCAGCCTGGAAGAGTTGATAAATGACTGGATTAGGAGTCAGAGGACTTGGATTAAGCTCTAGGGTTTGTTATTTACTACCACTGTGACTTTGGGCAAATCATTTGGCTTCTCTGGGGTCTTAGTTACTACAGATATAGTAGGTTAGACTAGATAAGTGTTCCTTAAAAAAAAGTTTTTTTTTTTAATTCTTTTTAATCAACCAAAATTGACATTCCTTCCTTCTCCCTCCCCTTATAAGATAAAGAAGAAACAAAAACAAAACCCTTGTACCAAACATACATAGTAAAGCAAAACATTTATTTGCATTGGCCGTGTCCAATCTATGTATCCATACCTACATCTACAGATAGAGATAGAGATCTATAGATTTATAGATAGAGATGTAGCTATCTCAGTTGACTATCACCTCTGTTTGGAGGTAAGTAGAATATTTCCTCATGAGTACTCTGGCATCCTAGAGAATAATTGTGTTGATAAGAGTTCAGAAGTCTATAAGAGTTGTTTAGATCAGGTATTTTTAACTTTTGCGTGTAATGGTAATACTTTAGAAGGTAAGTAAAGTCTATGTGCCTCTTCTCAGGAATGTTTTAAATGCATAAAGATTACATAAGATTACAGGGGAAACCAGTTATTAAATACATTCTGTAAAAACTTATAATCACTTGCAAAATAGGAGCAGAGCTAATAGTCATAGTAATTTCAAACTAGAAATGCATAGAAATTATATTTCAATACCTCAACAACTGTAAAGTGATGAAAAATATTTGTAATTCCTGCTGTTACTTAAATGCATAACAGGAAATAGTTAAATTTCAGCCAGAGATTAGTAAAAATAGAGATGTACTTTTTTCCCAGCCCCCATGAAATACAAGTCTATGTACCCCAGATTAAGAATCCTAACTGGATAATCTCAAAAATCTCTTCTAGTTTGAAATTGCTGATCCTGTGTGGTATAACCAAATTCTTTGTGTGGTTATCTGAAGGCGTCAGAAGCACCATGTCTTAAGAGATAGAATACTGGACTTGGAGTTATAAAGACCAGAGTTCAAATTCCATCTTTGATACTCTTTGTATGAAACAGCTATATGATGCTGGATAAATCACTTAATAGCTAAGTACCTTAGTCAACTCCTTAAAACTAAATCTAATAGATCAAAGATGAGTTTTCTTATAAATTGATTGGTAATCAGTCAATAAACATTCATTAAGTATCTACTATGTGCCTGACATTGTGCTAAGCACTGAAAATACAAAAATCGGCAAACGATTATCCCTGCCCTTAAGGAGTTCACAATCTAATGAGAAGTATTGGTCATAAAACAAGCAAGTAAGTATGAACAACAACCCACGCACAGAATGAAAAGGAGATAAGTAATAGAGAGAAGACATTAAAAGTAAGAAGGGTTGAGAAAAGCTTCCTCTAGAAGATGAATTTTTAGTAGTACCTTGAAGGAAGCCAAGGAAACCAGGAGGAAGAGATGAGGAGGGGAGGAGGAATAAATTCCATGCATGGTGGCTGGGGGGTGGGGACAGCTAGAGAAAATACCTGGAGTGGAGAGATGGAGTGTTAAGGATGCCAGTATCAAAGGATCAAAGAGACAAAGGAATGAGAATTTGGTTGAAAGATTTTTTCCTACAAAGAATTTCCACACTGGGAGTTCTTCAAGCTGCTGGTGATGTTAGATGAGCACTACAATGGTTAATTAGATGGCCTAGTCTAGGCCATCTTGAGAGTAGAACTCAGCCCTAACGAAACAAAGGACTCTAGCATAGGCGTTCTGAACAAAAAATAACAACTTGCTGTGGCTCAACAAATGTTAAGCGATAGTCAGCTCTACTGTGTTAAACAGGCTAAAGAACTTTGAGAAATAAAATCTTAAGCTGTACAAATATTAGTTTATTTTTTTATAAAAATTCATCTCACTTTACATAATAATAGTTGGCTAATAGATCTGTTAAGTTTTAAGGAGAGAAGGGCAAAGGGGACTTTACCAGATCCCATGAGAGTATTCCAGTGTATCAGTTCCTTGCAAGTAAACGTTCAGTTATGTGAGGAATGTGAATTAGCCATAATGCTGTCAATCCTCACTTTCAATTAGAGCTAGCAGTTCTAAGTTCTGAAACCTACCACTTGTGAAAGTTTCTTCCTCAAAAGCAATTCAAATCGCCTCTTAAATATTAAAATCATATTGTCCCTTTGCCAAAGTAGGGTTAGGGGAAAAAAAAACACCAAAAAAGAAAATAAAACAAAAAAAACCTCCTTACAAAAACATTACCTAAAGACTCTATAGGGAGATACAAAGTTTGACAGGTTTCATTAGAAAAGGAAAACTCTAAGAATGCATGCACAAAAAGTCAAATAGTCTAATTAAGAGAAAAGAAACCAATCTTAATGTTCCCTCATCTTCCAACTATATTAATAAGTCATTACTCACATTTGCATAGTGTTTTACAAAGTACTTTCTTCAAAACAAACCTTTCCAAAATTTTATCTCCATTTTATAAATATGGAAATTAAGTATTAGAGACCGAAAAGATTTGCTCATGGCTAAGTAAATTACAGGGCAGCCAGGTGAAACAATCGATAGAATGCTAGTCCTGGAGTCAGTAACAGCTGAGTTCAAATTTGGCCTCAGACACTTTCTGGCTGTGTGACCCTGGGCAAATAACTTAATCCCATTTGTCTTAGTTTCCTCATCTATAAAAATGATCTGGAGAGGGAAATGGCCAACCACTCCAGTGTCTTTGCTAAGAAAACCCCAAGAAGGGTCAGTCAGACACAAGTGAAACAACTGACCAACAACAAAAAGAAGTTATAAAGCTTGCACTTGAAATCAGATCATTTGATTTCAAGTCACACCCCCACTCCTCACCCCCAACAGTATCATGGGCTACTTAGAAAGGGTAAATATAAGTTTAATCCTTAAGAAAAATTACTTCTGTCTGAATCTCGATTTCCTCATCTGTTAAGTAAGGGTAGGAGTGATGAACTAGAAAATCTCTAAAATCATTTCCATTTCTAAATATCTATGATTCTGCCTGCTTTCATGGGGGTACTGCTGTTGACTTCCTAACTTTCCTATTTTATTGATATTTTTCTTAGATACATTAATGCACTCTCTTCCCCAGTTCGGCCCTCTCTTTTAGTATCATCTAAATACTGCACTGTTACTTTCTTCTTTTACTCCTCAGCATTCATGTAGATTGTTTTTCCTGGATTTCTCCTCTTCTCCACCTCCCCATCTTACTCAGTTGATCTAATATTAAAAGGCTTCCTAAATAAATATTTTAAGAGTGCAAAAAGATTCCTCACAATCTCATGTGATCCTTCTTATCCTATACTCTTACTTTATCAGCTAGGATGAAATCAATTGGATGTGTAAATTCCTTAAATAACAGCAAATGGAGCAAATTGAATTTCAAAGTGAGGGAAAAAAACGGTGAACCTGAAAAGCAGTGGTACGAAGGTCATCAGCCGAATTAGCAAAAAAAGTCTGGCAAAGTTACAGTTAGGCAGGCAGTAATACTCTATTGATCAGACTTTCTCAATCAATGGTGCTGTGCCTGGATTATTGATGCAAAGGTATTAAGCAAAATTTTATTTCAGCTAACTTGTTGGCTCAGATGTCAACTGAAAGTCATTTCCCCAGTCAATCAAATATACAATAAATCTGAGAGACTTAGCTATTTAACAGCTTTGTGTCTATCTCACTTTCCAATGACTCAATTACTTTTGAAGAGGTAACAATTAAAGTAATATATAAACAAGAATTTTTGAGGCAGGCTTACATTTCTAGCAGTGAAGGGGAAAATGATAGTATACCCTTAGGCAGAAAAATGATCTGGGGAAATATTTCTTTCTTTCTATGAACAGGATAAGGGAAATGATACTTTATTTCTAAAATATGAGTTTAATTCTCAGATTAGGTCACAGTTTTGGTGGTCTCCTCTCCTAGAATCCCATCTGTCTACTTCATGAAACCCACTAAACAATTTGGTTTGACTGGCAGTTGGTGTTAAAGATAGGCTTGTGAGGAGGATTTCAGGCAAGGAGTGCATGGGAGAGAGGGAGTAGGGTGGCGACAAGCAACGTGGAACACCTGCTAACACATTCGGAGGAATTCACTTCAGTCCCAGTGCTCCTAAATGCAGATAAAACGTCTGAATTGGTGTGATAAGCTGTGCTGGAAGGAGAACATTCTATTATATAATCCTACTCTTTCTGGCATGGTGAGTTTAGAAAAAGACAAATCATTGTCATCTAATTTTCCCTAATTTGCAGCTATTGTGGGTCCAATGAAAGAAACCTTCCCTCCCCACTTTTCTTTCAAAAATCTGTGTTAAGGTACAAACTTATTAATCACCAGACTTCCTTTTTTCCTTTGTTGAGGCTCCATTTAAAATAAAAAAACTTGAATTGTATAGAGACCATTCAGACAAAATGACTTTTAACATTTTTTATGAGTTCAATTCAAACATTTATTACATAACTGCTAGGTACAGAGCACTGTGCTAGGCACTGAGGAAAGACATCCAGTTTGAGTATGACATTGTCTCTGCCCTCATGCAGTTTATAGCCTTGTAACACAAATAGTGATGATAAAATAGAGTTTTCAAAATGGCTCTTCCATTGAACTGTGTTACTCTTTCAACATTCTCTGATAAAATGGAAAGAATACATTTTGTTTAAAACTAACATCATCCTTCTGTCCTTGACTGCACTACATTCTTTCCTGTATCTCCAAGACATAACTATCTTTACACCATCTCTCTCTAGTTGATTTCCTTACTACTTCTGTGTCCTTGGTTGGCTAAGTTATTTAACCAGCCTCTCTGGGATTCAGTTTCCTTATTTGTAAAATAAAGGAATTGGATTAGAGGAACAGTTGAAATGTAAGATTTCCTCTAGTTCTGACTCCCTGATCCTATGATATCTCTCATAGTTCTCTACCTTCCTGGTCTCAATACACTTCTCCCTTCTACCTTGTCCCCCTGCATCAATCTGGAGTGTTGTTGAAATTCATTTCTTAAGATTACCTGTTCCTTCAATGCCAAGTGTACTACTTGTCATTCTCCATACACCGTTCCAGGCTATAATAATGTCTTCCTTTTGTGAAATTGTGTAGAACTTTAGTCTCATAAAATACTTTGTAGTCTTAAATGAGATAATATTTGTTAAATCATTTAGCTTGGTGTATGGCACATAGTAGGAACTTTGTAATTCCCCATTGTAGAACTAAAATTACATGTTATTCTTTAGTTGTTTTATGTATGACCTTCTTACTTTTCTAATTAAAACATAGTCTTTTATTAGATGGAATTAAAATTTTTCCTTTTTGTTTTTCTTGTAACATCCTACATGAAGCTGGTTCTACACTAGGTATTTACTACATACTGATTCATTAGAATTTTTTGTTGTGTAGATAAAAACACTGGCCATGTTTCTAGTCTAAAAACAGTCTCATGTTACCTTTTGGATAAAACTTTTTTTTTAAAGAAGTAAATCATCATGAATTGGCAGGTCAGTAATAATAGAAATAAAGACTTGAGTTCTTATAGCTAGCATAAACCCACCCTAAAGGGTATTTTATTAGTTTTTTTAGTAGTAAATATCTTTTATTTTTCTGCTTTGTAATAGTATCAACTGCATGAATCTCATTTCTTTTCCCATACCTGTTGACACCAAAGCAAACTGTTCCTTTCCTTCCTTTTCTGTATCTTTGGATGTCTTTTTTTGGATGTATATTTTCATATATATCACTTTGCAAATGTACACAATCATTTAATGTTTAAAATATGATAGAAAAGACTCTTTAAAGGACTTACTTGAATGAAATGAACTGATGATAAAAATATTTCATATGTAGAAATTATCTTTAAAATTTGATAATTAGTGGCTACAGTGTTTATATATTTTATTGACCTACCATGGATGCAGAAATACACACATATATGTTTTTATTGTTGTACATATTCAATAATCAGAATAATTCTAAGAATGGAACATATATTAAGAAAAAGTATCTGTTTGTGATTAACCATAAAGTTTCCATATGTGGCTTTTCTCTTTGGACTCAGGCTGTCTACAGAAACTTGATCAGGACTATAATTACACCATGCTTGAATCAAGAAAGTCAAATAATGTCAAAAACAATAATATTCCTCTTCAAAAGTTTGAGAATATAAAGCAGAGAATGAAGATATCATAATATTAACATTTCTGTGAATCAAGTTTATCTCTTGCTATATTACCTTAAAACTCACTCAGTGGCAAGCTAGAAGCTATAGAAGACCTGCAGAACTCCTGCCTGAGAAACGTGCTTACCTTTAGGTGTCCATTATATCATGCATTTCCTAATTAGGAGTGGAGGAGTGGGAAGAATTTTTCTTAACTTTGTCAAAACTTGTATCATAACATCAGTAAGATTTTCCCTGTGTAATGGTCATCATGGTCAAGCAGAAGTTGTTTGAAAAACATGAAATGATAAATGACATATTTGCCCCAAGTGTAAAAAAGCCTAACAATAGAATTTTAGAGCTAAAAGTGACCTTTCATTAGAAATACAGAATGTTAAATTAGAATAATGAAATTATACAACTGAAAGTCTAATTCCCTTATTTTGTATTTTATAAATGAGGCCTAGAGAAGTTCACTGCCTGGCTTGTTCAAGGTCACACAGTTGGTTAGTGTGGCACAGTTGGCAGCATAGCCCAAGTCTTATGGCTCTCGGTAATGGAAACTTGTCTTATGTTGTCTTGTTATCTTGAGTGTGTGTAACTGGTGATCATCATGGAATTCTTACATCCAAGAAATTGAAATGAATGTCATACATTGTAAGTACATGTTTTCTATAATGATACATAATCCCATATAGATATTAAGTGGAGTAAAATTTATTGTTGTGCAGTTGTCTTTCAGTCCTGTCCAACTGTCTGTCACCTTTTCGGGGTTTTCTTGGCAAAGATACTGGAGTGGTTTGCCATTTTCTTCTCCAACTCATTTTACAGATGGAGATCTGAGGCAAACAGGTTGAAGTGACTTGTCCAGGGTCACACATCTAGTAAGTGTCTGAGGCTAGATCAAGAAGATGAGTCTTTCTGACTTCAGGCCCAGTGCTTTATCTACTTCACCACCTAGCTTCCGCTGTATTTACTGATCTGCACATTTAAATACATCTGCCAATATTCATATAAGTAATTGAAAAAGGTACTTCATCAGAAAACAAAGGAAATGAGGTATTAAAAAATTCCTTTTACTCTGTCAATGATACCAAGCTACCTGTTAAAAACTGAAAAAGAAAAGGTCCAATCTTCACTTAAACTGGCTGACTGGTGCCATTAATACAGAGAAAGGAGAGAAAGGGAAAGGATAGCTTACTTTAGGTATTCTTTATGGATTGGTAAATGCTTTCAGTATATTCTCTCATTTGAACTTCAGAACAAATCTGTAACAGTTACTTTTCATCTCCATTCAGCAGTTGAAGAAACTGAGTTTCAGAGAAAGTAAGTGATTTGATAGGGTAATAAATGTCTAAGGAAAGATTCAAACCCAGACCCTCTGCCTGATTTCAAATCCTAGTCTTTGTATGCTAGGCTACCCTAAAGGAAAGACTGGATGAAGGAGGGAAGAAAGCAAGAAGTAGAAGAGAACATAGGTGGGGAAAAAGGAATTTGTTGGAATGCAGTAGTGGTATTTTCTTTTATTTGTTTTAACTGAAATCAGTCAAAGTAATTGATGGAGGAAAATAAGTCTTAGAAACTCCAGATACCCTGATTGCTGGCAATCTAAAGTGTAAGTATGATTTTAGGGAATTTTTGTAGAGATGTTATTCGTTTGTGTGTGTGTGTGTGTGTGTGTGTGTGTGTGTGTGTGTGTACATATCTAGTATGTATGTAAATAACTATATATGCATACATATAGTAGTAATATAAATATCTATATATGTCCTGAGTGCCCAAGTTTAGTTGGAATTCTAGGGATAGAAAACTCAAGGTTTGGATTCAACAGAAAATGTCCTCCCACTAGTTCTTATTAGGTTAAATGTGGGGCAGTTAATGACTGAATACTGTCTGAACAGAGTGTTCGTGGAGGAATATAGGTTGTAAGTTGATTCCCCAGCCATCCAGGTCTTGCCCCATTATTTGACATTCTTGATTCAAGCAGTGTGTAATTATAGGCTAATCAAGTTTCAATAGTCAGCCTTAATAAGAATCAGAAGCTTAAATTTCATTGTCAACCACATTCAGGGTAATGAGTAATGGTATGCTGGGAGTGATATGGCCTTTGAGGCTACCTCCTATCAATTAGATGACTTACTCTATTCTACATCAGTCATTCAACCTACAAGTATTCATTAAGCACCTATTATGTGCCAGACACTGAGCTAGGCTCTGGGGATACAAAAAAGAGAAGGATGATAGGGAGGATGATGGGTAGGAGGAGCAGGAGGAGGGTGATAGGGAGAAAAATGATGGTGACAATGAAGAGGAGAAAGGATCCCCATTTTTTCTTTCTTTTTTTTTTCTTTTTGCTTTTTTGGAAAGGGGAGGGCAGGGCAATTGGGGTTAAGTGACTTGCTCAAGGTCACATGGCTAGTGTTAAATATCTGAGGCCAGATTTGAACTCAGGTCCTCTTGACTCCAGGGCCAGTGCTCTGTTCACTGTACCACCTAGCTGCCTCTCCCGCCCCCATTTTCCAATAGCTTACATGCAATTGTGAAAACATAAGAGAAAGCATCTGTGAAATATCCTATATAACAGTTGTTGTAGAATATAAAAATGGCTTCCAGGACCATCTTATTTATTAGCAGGTGATTTTGGAAAATCTGAAAAAACTCTATGTGCGTTAATGCCGCAACAACCCAAGCAGAATATTCCTGAAAGGATAACACATTTAGCATTATCAACCAGTTACACCTTAGCATAAATCAGTCTATCATTTACTTTCTTGACAACAGGTTTTGATAGAAACAGTATATGAGTAAATTTGTTCTCTTAGGGGAGGAGAATAGTAAAGTTTGCCTAAATAGAAAGCCTAGGACTACCAAGGAGAAACTGCCTTTTTAAGAGTTTTGCCTAAGGCTGGCTGCTTAGCTGTGGTACAGCCTACCTATGACAGTGGTACTGGAGTTCATTACTGTATAAGATTACCTGGTCAGGCATGGTTTGGGAAAGTTATTTGATCTCATATTTGCCTCTGGTTGTAAGCATGTGGATACCTCTGAGAAATAAAACACCTACCAAAAGTGACATCAATCACAAATAATTTATTTAGCATCAACTGTGTTTATGTTACCATTTGGTTGTGCTGGTGAGAAAGTGAAAACTTGCTGATTGGAAGATAATTCAATAGTAATAAGACTGAAGTAGACATCAGGTAAACTGAATCCTAACCTGAGCTCTGAAATGAACCAAATGTATGATTCTTCACTCAAAATGAAGGGACCTAGATCATCTTAAAGCCCTTAAAATTTTTCTGTTTTTGTGTGTGTGTGTGTGTGTGTATGTGTGTGTGTGTGATGATGATGATGGTAATACTGGTCAATGTATCAAGAAAAAAAACCTTGAATTCAAATGATCAGTTGATCCTCAACAATTCTCACCCTCAATGATCTTTAAGAACATAGCAAAAAATCTCTTATTTCTTAATTTGGAATGGTTTCCATTGAATTTAGACTTTTTATTGTCAGTCTTGTAAAATATAGATTTTATACTGCTGATATATTTTAATAACAGTGACAGAATCAGTCATTTGTAAAACTTGACAAACTATTCTATTTGAATGATAGATGAAAGATAGACCATATGTTGCATAATTTTCATTCTTACCAATATGGGCTAGAAAATTGAGCTTATTTTCTTAGTTTCTTGTGAAATGTATCTCAATGATTTTGTGTTTATGTTTCCCCATTAATTTCATAGAATATTAGTGTCTCAGAGGAGGAAATCTTCTTAGAGGTCATTTACTCCAATATTTGTATAGATGCAGTAGTCCTTTATACATGTTTGTCTGACGGTTACCTGTTGTTGTTGAGTCATTTTCACTGACTGTGACCCCATTTGGGGTTTTCTTGACAAAGATACTGGAGTGGTTTGCCATTTCCTTCTCTAGCTCATTTTACAGATGAGGAACTGAGGCAAACAGGGTTAAGTGGCTTGTCCAAGGTCACACAGCTAGTAATTGTCTTAGGCTAGATCTGAACTCATAATGATGAGTTTTCCTGACTTCAGACCTGGCACCCTATGCACTGTGCCCTGTAGCTGCCCCAGAAAGCTACCTACATCTTGTTAATAATGCCTTCAGGCATAGGGAACTCATTTTCTCGTGAAACAGCAGTCCTTTTTGTGTACATATCTAATTTTCAGGTTCTTCTTTATGTTGTCAAAATTTACCTCCCTATAGCTTCTATCTGTTGATCTTATTGGGACCATGCAGAACAGCGCCCCCTCCCCTCTTCACATGACAAACCCTCAAATATTTTAAGTCGGTTATCATGTTTCCTTCAAGTCTTCTGTTTCTCATGCTAAACATCCCCATTTTACTCACTTCTTCATATAACATGCTTTTGAGGTCCCATATAGTCCAGGTCACCATCCTCTAGACCCATTCCTACTTGTCAATTTTTATGATGTCACATTCTATTGCAGTAAGGTCTCTGTGTAAAAAAAAGAATGTGGCAAATGTTTGAAAATGAAATGTTCAACTTAATGAATTGGAGGTTTTGTTGTTGTTGTTTTAACAGAGTAGTCAAAATTCTAGTGTCATGTGGCAGCCATCTGGCTCTCATTAAAGCTAGTCCTGAAATGTTTTAGCTGACCTTTTAAAAGTTACTTTCGTATCATACTTAAAGATGAATGTCATTCAAGGGGAGAAGCTATACCTTTATCGTTTGTATGTGGGACAACAGGGTGAATTCTAGATACTTTTGATTTAAAGCACTGGAGAGTAGGTCTCTAAATCTCCAATGGAAGAGTATATGGAGGAAGTGTTTAGGAAAATCACCATACTACACTTAATGTTCACTAACTCAAAAGCTATGTCAACACAAGAATGAAATTTGTGGGTATACCTTTGATTTTTGTCTACAAAACACAGATTTCTGCTTGGGAAAAATGTCAGGTGTTGTTTAGTAGTGGTGAAGGAAGTCTGTTATTCAGCAAGTTACTGTAATGAATGTCAAGTGCATGCTGAATGTTAGATCACAAAACAATAGAGCCTCAGCATTGGAAGGCACTAACTCAGAAGCACAGCTGGGCACATAGTAGGTACTCAATACATCGAACTAAATATTAGTTGTGAAGAGCTAAAGTATCAAATTTATCTATTTAGGATAATAGGATGATGGCATTATGGCCTTTAGAGCTAGAAGGGACTTTAAATATGATCATCTACAAGTTAGTCTTAAAAATATAAAAATGTGTGTTTATTTTTCATAAAAGCACCCAAGATAATTAGATTTTTGAAATATTACTTTATTATACAATTTCTGACCTAGATGAAGCTCAGAATGTACAATCAATTCAATACAACAAACATCGATTAAAAGCCCCACTTATTAGATACAAAACTATGGGCTTGAGGTCTAGAGATACAAAGATAAAACACCATCTCTCCCTTTGAGGATCTTCTAATTTGGTAGGGGTAGGGATATTTACCAAAATAGTTGTTGTAATAGTTCTTAGGGGAATTTGATGTTATAAAAAAAGTATAAACTATAAAATCCTCACATTGATCTCATGGTAAGAAACAAATTGTCAACCAATTTTTTTTTCACTTTATGTGGCAAAATTGGAATTTCCAGGTATAGATCCCTGCAGTAGCCATGTGTATACAATCAGAATCTCCCTTTCAGTGAGCTGTCCCACTGGACCCATGAATCCTTGGGCTTGATACTTTCTAAAGGGGAGGAGAGTCCTTTCTGCTTCCAAAGTAGAAAAGAGAACTTCTTAGTAGAAGTAGGATGATTCTCCTAACTAAGCCAATTTCTCAAAAGAGAAAAGCTATAACTCTACAGATTATTCCATTGGGATTAGTGTGGGTATCAGTTCTATTTGCCATTTCTCTGAATGCTAGAAAAGAGAGAGAAAGCTTACTAAGATTCCTAGGAATATAAACAAGGAAACAGAAAAGGAATTTAAAATGTTTTTGATAAATGATAAATGATCTGTCAACAATATGAGTTTGAAAAATGAAGCAAACAAAAGACTCAGAAAACTCACTAAGTATACATACATACATGCATGTGTGTTTGTGTAATGAAAATGATTGTATAAATGCATGATAAAAAGAACTAGGGTTTATAGTGGATTAAGTGGGAGTTTAAACTGTAGTTGTCCTGTGTTTTTTATGATGTTGATATTATTGTTATCTAAAGGGACTTGAAAGCCACAGATTGTGGGGTTGGGTAAGACAGTGCACTGTGCTTTTGGGAATGGGGTCCATCCTGATTCTATGGACCAAAAGAATGTCACTGAGTTCTTTTTCATTTCTACATAAGTCAAAACAAAAGGAAATGGATTTAAATTGTAGCAAGTGATAGTTGAGAACTTTTTTTTCTTTTAATTTTAAGACTATGTGTATGTTTTCTAGAGACAGCTATTTGGCACAGTGCATAAAGGGCCTGAAGTTGGGAAGACCTGAATTAAAAATTGACAAAAACTTTTATTATCTGGGCAGGCTATTTAACCTCTGTCTGCTTCAATTTCCTTAACTATAAAATAAGGGTAGCAACTACCTTCTCTGGGTGTGAAAACCAAAGGAGATAAAACTTGTACAGTACTTAGAATAGTGTCTGGTAAATAGTAGGTACTTTTGTTTCCTTCCTTCCTACACAGTTAAAACAATTATTTCCCTCCTAATCTAATTCAAGAACCCAAGAAGTTCTGCTATAGTAGATAGAAAACTGGATTTAGAATTGGAAAACCTGGGTTCCAAACCTGGCTCTACATCTTATTCTTTTGTGACCTTAGACAAGTCAGTTAATTTCTCTGGGCTGTAGGATGAAGTTGTTGAATGCTATGACCTCTAAGGGCACCTCTACCATTTAAAATTTTATTATTTTATTTTATTTTTAAATTTATGGAATAAATATTTATTTGCCTTCTTAGCTATGCCCCTGGTTCTAGGCAATTTAATTGAAAACTTACCTATCTGATACTATGGTTGTAGTCTAGGGAAGAATGAATTTGGATAAGAAGAGGCTAATTGCACATGAAACTGCAAATCCAGTATTATGCCACTAACATACTATATATGATAATAATTGTCCTTGTTAATATCAAAGGTTAGCAAAAAACATTTTAGTTTCCATTCATTGCACAAAATCAAGGAATTTCATATTTAGAAGTGACTCAGTGACCATCTTGTCCAACGTATTCCCTTAGAGATCATTCCCACCTTAATACGCCCAACAAGTGATCATTCAAGTTTTGTTTGAAGACCTCCAGTAAGGAGAAACTCACTACCTCCTCAGGCAGCCCATTCCAAGGCTGGACATCTCTAATTATTAAGAAGCTTGTCCTTCTGTTTAACCCAGATTTACTTAAGTACATACGTTGCCTTTATGCACCTTCCTCTCAGTGCTCATAGTTTTGACCTCTGGGGCTGAGCAGCACAGGTTTAATCTCTTTTTCCATATAATAGCTTTTAAAGACAAATCATGGCTGCCTTCCAGCCCCCTCACCCAACCAGTCTTCTCTTCTTTAAACTACACATCCCTGTACCTTCATTATATCCTCACCTAATAAGCATTTGGGCCCCTTCCTTTTGGATTTATCATCTCTGGCTTTATTTAAACCTTGTTTGAAGCCTTTTATGGGGTTTGGGTGTTATTTTTATTTTTTCATAATTAGTCCCATTAGTTTATTGATGACTACATATTTTAGTGTTAATAGAAATCTGGAAGAAGATCCCATGCTGAAAAGGCTTGAGAAATTGAAGAGGATGGTGGCTTAAATAACATGGTCCTGGGGTCAAATGAATGACTAAATGGAAAGCATTTTTAAATGCTTAGTGTATTCCAGGTTCCATACACACTGGAGGTACAAATAAAAGGAAACAAAGAGTTTATATTCTAATTGGGGAAGTCAAGGTTTATAGGAGAAATAGATTTGGTAAGAAAGGGGAAGGAGGAGGCATAATCAGTGACATGGTTTGGAAATAGATGGAAAATAGCATAGTATTCTGGTTCCAGGCAACCTTGATATTTGAATTGCTTCTTTCTGGCTACTTGTAGTATTTTCTCCTCGACTTGATAATTCTGGAATTTGACTGCAATATTACCTATAGTTTTCATTTTGGAATCTCAGGAGGTGATCAGTGGATTCTTTTAATGAATATTTTACTCTCTTGTTCTAGGATATCAGAGCAATTTTCCTTGCTAATTTCTTGAAAGATTCTGTACAGGTTCTTTTTTTTTTTTTGATCGTGGCTTTCAGGTAGTCTAGTAATTCTTAAATTATTTCTCCTGGATCTGTTTTCTAGATTGTTTGTTTTTTTTTTTTCCCAGTGAGATATTTTACATTTTCTTCTATTTTTTCTTCTTTTGATTTTGTTTGACAAATTCTTCATGTCTCATAGAATCATTAATTTCCATTTGCTCAATTCCAATTTTTAAGGAATTGTTCTCTTCAATTAGTTTTTGTGCCTCTTTTTCCATTGGACCAATTATATTTTTTAAGGAATTGTTTTCTTCAGTTTTCTTCAGTTTAGCCTTCATCTTCCAAGCTGTTGACTCTCTCATGCATACTTCACATTTTTCTCCCCAATTTTTCTTCTACCTCTCTGATTTGACTTATAAATCCCGTTTGAGGCAAGAAGGTTTTTTCGGCTTGAGACCACTTTGTATTCCCCTTTGAGATTTTGCATATAGGCATTTAGACAGTTGTCCTTTTCTGAGTTTGTGTTTTGATTTTCCCAGTCACCATAGTAGCTTTCTATGCTCAAGGCTATTTTTCATGTCTTACTCTTTTTGTGTGTGCCTATTTTATGGCTTTTAAAGTTGAGCTCTGCTCCTGGGGCACATAGGCTAAGTACCAAGCTTCTTATGCTGGGGGCAAAGGGCCTGGGCACTGGCTTTATGCTTTGGGGCTTTAGGTGATAGAAACTTGCTTGCTCCTCTGGGGTTGCCTGGATTATGGGGCTGGCAATTTGCTTTCTCTGCTGCGGTTGTGCCACTGGCCTGCTGAGCTCAAGGGGCCTTAGTAATTGATCTGTGCTGGAGCTAAGAGCCTCTAGTTGACTTGCCTGAACATTGTCTGTACTGAGCTGAGCTCCCTTTTTACCCAAGTGAGACAGATCTTTTTTGGAGTCTGTCTAAGTTATCTTAAGCTAGAAAGTTGTTTCACTCCATCTTTTGTTGGTTCTCCAGAATCTGTTTAGAGGCTTGATTTAACATTGTTTCTGAGGGAAACTGGGCAGAGCTCTGGAAACTTCTTGTCTTCTCTCTGCCATCTTGGCTATGGCCCCTGGTTCAAGGCAATCTAAATTGAAAACTTACCTATCTGATACTATGGCTGTAGGCTAGGAAATAATGAGTTGGAGAAGAGGAAGCCTTTAGAGAAGAAAGGTAAAAATACAAGTATTGGGCCATAGAATAATGAAACTTCCAAAAAGAGACTGATACAGATTCAAGCAGTTATTTGATTAACCTCAACCTAACCAAGAAAGGTGGCCTGCAAAATTTTTGAGGGGTAAGACACAAAAGAAAGAGGTGGGCAAAAAGAATTGTACTTTTTCCTATAGGAATGTAAAAGGCATAAGTGAACCTTCCTCTCAGGCCTATCATGGCCAGTAAGCCAAGAATACATCTGTGAAGTCTCCAGATGTCTGGGGAAAAAAAGTGTGGTGTGTGTGTGTGTGTGTGTGTGTGTGAGAGAGAGAGAGAGAGAGAGAGAGAGAGAGAGAGAGAGAGAGAGAGAGAGAAGGAGGACTGGGACTCTCTTACCCAAAGGAATTATTCTAACATCCTTCCCTGCAAAATATTTCTAGCTGACAGGATCTAGTAAAAGTAGGGAATGAGATGATCCACCAAGGACTAAGAAAGAGGGAAACTTCCATGAAAGAATAAGAATAAACAAATGCTGTAATTTTCCCCATTTGACCTCTTATTGTAATCATTCTGTATGTTAACTTCTAGTGCCCAGAAGTAAAATTAATTTTTGAAAATACCTAAAAGAATTGTATCATGTCATTTTTAGGGAGTAAAAGTAGAGGAAATACTTCCATCTTCTCTCCTAGGGAAATCTAGATAGCATAATACCACAGCCATCGAGGAGAAGGGATTCTATTTAGAGATCAGAAGGCCAGGAAGCTGAATTCTGGGACTGCCTGATGAAAGAGTAGATTTACTGGTGGGGATAGAGAAAGGCTATGGGGTCAGTAGGTCCATAAACCTATGATGTCATACCCAGCTCACCTCTATTGCCTTGCTATGTCCCTACCTAGAAGATATATGATCTTAAGTAGAAAGTATTGTCAGATCATAGGCATAGGGCTGCAGGTAAATAAAGTCATTTAATCAAACCCCAAGGCAGACTCCTCTTTCTGAGTTCAAATCTGGCCTCAGACACTTACTAGCTGTGACACTGGGCAACTCACTTAATCCTATTTAACTCAGTTTCCTCATCTGTAAAATGAATTGGAGAAGGAAATGACAAACCACTGAAGTATCTTTGCCAAGAAAACCCCAAATGGGGTCACAGAAACTCTGAAATGATTGAATAATAATAAAAATCAAACTCCCTCAATTTACAGACAAAGCAACTAATTGAGACCCAGAGAGGATAAATAACTTGCCCGAGGTTGGACAAGTAGTAATAATCAGAGACAAGATTTGGTTATAGGTTCTCAAGATTACAGAAGCACTGACCTTTCTAATGCACCACATTGCCTCCTAGCATAATTGAGGGGTTTCTACCATATACGTCCAAATAATTGATAACATGATATATAACCCCCCCCAGCCCTACAGTTAACCATTCTCAACTGAGAAAAACAAAAGAAAATCTCATTTATTCTGAGTTTTTGTTTCCATTTATTTGTTTTAAAATAACCTTTGTTATTTTAAATTCTAAATAAGTTATTTCCAGTGTTTGGCCTTTGTTGACATGCTTATTTACTTTCCTCAAATAATCTAGTTCTAGTACCTTACTTAACAATGATTTAAATAGCAGGGAGTGCCACAGAAACCAAGATGGTACAGTAGATACAGCACTAGAGTTGGAGTTAAGAAAACCTGGTTCAAATCCTGCCTCAGAAACTTAATAGCTTTGTGATCCTGGGCAAGTCAATTAACTTCTCTCTCAGTTGCCTAATTTATAAAAGGAAGAGTTAGACTCAATGAACCTCTAAGACCTCTTCTAAATCTAAAGTTAAGGTCCTATGGTATAATTGCTAGGTTCAACCATATTCAGATTCTCAACATATGCTTTGCAAATATTGTACTTATAAAAATGACTTCTCTTTTGAACCCTAGATGACATTTTGTTCTTCACTTTCCCAAATATCCTTACCGTAGAATGTTTTATTATCATAATTACCTATATTTGGTACTTAATTTTTCTTTCAGACTATTCTCTGAGGTTAGAGACCTTTGTCTTATCTACATTTTTTATTTCCTCTAATACCTAATATATGTCAGGGCATTAATATTGTCTGAATTAATAAAAGATTTTTCTTTGAAGAAAATGCTGTCATTTCCAAACAAGTCATTATTACTTCTTAATTGTCCAATGATTGCTCCTAGACTATGTGTAATAGTATCAATATCCACTAGGGTTTTCCCTTCCCAATATAGGTTAGGAAAAGGAAACAAATCCAACACTTGATTGGCCCTATGGTGCATCATGGTTTAAACTAGGACTCCCTTGATGAAAGTCTGCTGACTTTTTACTGCATTGATGAAACTTCCTGATCAAACCTGGTGCATATCTGAAGAACACAGGGATCCCTATTCTTGCCCTGTTGAATGAACACACCTTCAAAAAGAGAGGTGGGAGTGCTGAATCTCTTATTGCATACCAATACTATGTTTGGACTAAGAAAACCTCCTTTTCCTAACTGTTCAAAGACTTATAAATGCCTTGTTGCTTCCCTATACAGAACCTGAACTGAATACTGACCTTAGGCCCACCCCTCATGTTACAGGTTTAATCAATTAACTTGTAGTGAAATAAGACTCATCTTTGTGTATGGGAGTCTTATTTGTAATTCATCAATCCTATGGCAAATATCTGGGACAACATCTTCGTGTTTTTACCCTTGAATTCCTTGACAATTCTTGGATGCCATTTTGTCTCAGTGATTTATCTGCATTTAGTTTGTCAACTGGGTCAAGAATAGAGCTTGGCATCTTTTTGAGTAACATGCCAAGTCTTTGTTTATTTACAAATGTTAAGGTCATAATTAATGGTGTTCATCAGTTAAATGAACACCAGCCTGACACTCAGGTACCTAGGAGACAGGTTAGGTGTGCTCTTTCTCTCTCATTCCTTTCTCCCTTTCAAATGCAAATATCACTGGAAGTTCACCATGCAAGCCCTTATTAATTATCAGTTAAATCCTGATTAGAGATGAGTAGAAATGGTTCAAAGGATAGATAAAATGAGGAATGAGGGGAAGGGGCCTTGACCACTATAGGAAACCGTGATCATGCCAAAACTAAATTTCACAATTCTGTCTATGTTCAGTCTTGGAACCCTTGTGCCCCTCCCTAACTTTGGTAGAAATGTCATGAATTATTAATAACACAGGTCTTTCTCAGCACACATACTATAGTTTGCTGACTCAAGTCAAGGATATACAATGGATTTATCTCTCTTCAATAACCTGGCTTCTGACCCCCATCACTTAACTGAAACTACTCTCTCCAAAGTTATGAACCATCTTTTAATGGCCATATCTAACGATCTTTTCTTAGTCCCAATCCTTTCCAACATAACTGAAGCATTTGTCATTGTTGACTAAATTTTCCTATCAGATTCTTCCTCATCTCCGAATTTTTTTATGACCCGACTTTCTCTTCGTTCTATTCCTACCTGTCCAACCGCTCCTTTTCAATCTTCTTTGATGTCTCATTACTCATGTCATAGCCCCTAAATATGGGTGTTCCCCAAGGCCCTCTCCTGGGCCCTCCTCTTTTCTTTCTGATGATTTCATCATATCCCATGGATTTTATGATCACCTCTATGCAAATAACTTGTAGATCTATAAATCCAGTTCCTGTTTTTCTGTAAGTTTTAGAGCCATATCATCATTTACCTATTTGGACCTTTCTAATTGGAAGTTCCAGAGACATCTCAAATTTAGCATGCCTAGAACTGAAATCATTATGTTCTCTCCCTTCCCAAACTCACCCCTTTTCCAATCTTCCCTATTTTTGTTGAGGTCACCACCATTCTTCCAATATTTCAGGTTTATAAGTAACTTTGGTTTTTTACTCCTCACTCTCCCTCATACTACATATTAAATTAGTTCCCACATCTTGCCTTTCATATCTCCACAAGATGTCTTCTATCTTAATCTTCTCTCTACTCATGTAACTTCAACCTTATTTCAGGCTTTCACTCTGTCTCATAGTAGCTGCTCAATAAATATTTGTTGAAACATTAATTGAATTAATACAAGGCATCCCAAAAGTTTTAAGCTGTTAAAAATTGAACTGAGACTTTTGGGACAATGTATTTATAAAGACTGTCTACTTCAAAGAATAATTTAGGAGTGGGAATCTCTCTAACCTATTCCTTGGTAAAGATGGAGGTAAAGAATTCATTCAGCCCATCTACTAGGCCTCTTTCACCCCCAAATACATACAAAATCAAGTAATCCCCACTGGATTGTAAGCTCCTTGAGGGTAAGGATTATTTTTTCCCCTTTTTGCATCCCTAGACCTTAGTACGGTACCTGGCACATAGTAGGTGCTTAATAAATGTTTATTGATTGATTGATTACTATTCACTGGTTGGCTTCCTGTCTCTTCTACAATTATAGAACCTTTCATTATTGGTTTTGGAATCTCTTCAAAGAAACTTCTCATATCCTTCTCCATTATGCCTAATTTCTAGTTTGCATTTTACTTTTCACACTCTCTGGGCTTTCCTATTGCCCTTACTTGAAAAAATCTTTTCATATTTATCTTATCTTTACCATGGCCGATCTTTTCTCTACAATGGTCACTTTTATTTTTGTTAATTACCATGGAAAGAATATTTTGAGTGGGGTTTGTGTGTGTGTGTGTGTGTGTGTGTGTGTGTGTGTACATGTGTGTATAGAAGGGGGATTAATTACTCTTTTTTTTTTTTTTTGATCCATAGCACATACTTTTCCTGCACTTCCACTAGGATTTTTTAAACTCTCCCTAGGTAAGTTAATTGCTTGAACTGTTATTCTCCTCCCTCTTTCCTAATTAATATTAAAATTTGTGATAATTTTCTAATATGGAATAATCATATATATGCTAATATATATGTATATATTTAGTTTTTCTTCTACCAGATGATTAACCCTAAGCATTACATCATACTGATTGAGCCCCAGCTCCTTCTAGCCTCAGTTCCTGCTCATTACCCAGGACTGAGTCCACTGTACTTTTCACTCTGTGTACTCTAGAGCTGCATGTTCTAGTAATCATGCATTTATTAAAATTATCTTCAAAATATATCATCTTAGTTTTTTTTCTTTCTCCATGAAGTTTTTCTGCCCCTGCCATTTTTAGTGTTCTCCCCATCCTCAGATTACTTTGTATTTACCTACTGATAGAAATGTATTCTCCAAAAGACTTTTAAGTTTATTGAAGGCAGTCTACTTTGTGATTCTGCCCTCATGTCCAAATCCCACAATTCCTTGCATAAATATGGTACTTAAAGAATGTTTCAATTGTTGAGAAGCTTTTTCTACATTGTTAGACATTCCCTTCACAACTGAACTCCTGACTCTTCCAGACATTTTCTATAATGCCCCCAAAACTTATTCACTCTGGAATCCCTAGATTTCAAACCTTGGAAGTAGCCTTTACTCTCTTATTGGTTAGTTCCTCCCAGAACCTCCTTTTGATATCCAGGCTACCCATTTCTCCATTCTTCTCTATGTTGTACTACTGAATCTTTGGAAGATTTTCTGCTATGCCTTCTTACCAGGTGTCTTTCCCATTCTTCCCCTTATTCCCCCCTTTTAGCTTCCTTTAATGTGTACTCTTCATCCATTAGAATACAAACAACTTGAAGGCAGGGACTGTCTTCCTTTTTACTCCCATTTTTATTCCAAGTGTTTAGCATAGTGTCTGCTACTTGGTAAGTGTCTAATAGACAGTTATAGACTTATACAAGGATAATTGATGTTAACAAATCAGATCTCCAAATAGCACATTTAAACAACTGCAAAACAGCTAAGAATTAGGTATTACAATATCTATTTTGTGAGAGAGAGAGAGTCAGTAACTAAGGCAAATTTTCATTATTCATAGGCATATTTTACCTATAAAAATCACTACATTTCTTCAATACCATGTTTAAACATAGGATGGCAGGTTTAAGTGTCAGAAAGGACCTTAGAGATTACCTAGCCAGATCCTTTCATACACACAAGGCAACTAAGACCCAAAGACATACAGGCATTTGCTCAGTGTCAAACAAGTAGTAAGTAGACATCTGGGATTTCAATTTAATCTGATAATAAACACAGAAATCTTTCCACTCCACCTTGCAATTTCTTAATTTTTATAATGAAAATTGATAAATATTGTATGCCTATTCCCCAAATAGCTATGAACTCACATTGGTTCATGACTACCTAATTTCCTACCAATAACCATATTCTTTAATATTGCATCTAAAGTTTAGAATTTTATAAGCTCCATGGACAATTTGTAATCATCTATTTTACAAAAATATCTAATTAATCAGTATGAATAAAAGTAGCACCTAAAGTATTAAATAAGAGAGATACAAAATTAGGGGACTGTAATGCTAATGTTCCTCCTAGCTCTAAGTGTTTATAATTCTGTGTTCTGGTTTCACCAACAACTTCCTATGATATCCTTGGTTGTAGCTATGAAAATACTGGTGAGCACCAAGTTCTTTTCTGAAACCATGAGTATGCCTTCTTTTTTTTCCCCTGGGATTTAAAAAGAATTCCCTTTTTAAGGAACTTAGAAATAAGCAAACTCTTCTGAATTCTTCAAATCTCTTAACTCTTGAAATAACTAGAAATTCCAAATGAAGGCTAGATTAAAGTTAAGAACTAAGAGTCTTTTTACCTGAGCAATCTAGACTACAGCTAAAAGCAATAGTCCTTGTGTCTCTTGGACATTTAGCAAACTCCCAACCAACTACGAGTGATCACTATACCTTCTTCACCAAGAGAAGTTTGACTTAATAAACACTTGAGCACTTAAAAAAAAGACCTTACTAAGACCTTTACCTAATGCTGAATCATTGCATGTTGCTTAGACAAGCTGATGAGTAAAACCCTAATGTGGCTGAGAAGCATTTTAGAGACCCAATTGTGAGTTATGATTAACTTTTCAGAATGGAATGCAGTTAATATAAACAACTGTATCTAGTCTGTTTAGCTGTTAACCTCCATTTATTGGTTAAAAAAGTAATCACATAATCCTGTTACTCTAAACACTATGCATAAGCAGTGTGAAATAGGGACATTGTTCATTATTTTTATTCTTCTGTTCTCTGGACTCTCCTAAGCCTTCATGGACTGTCTGTTAGTGTGCCTTTTCTATTTTGTTACACACATGGGACTTTTATTTTTCTGGTTTTTGTCACCTTATAAAAGCCTAAACATATTTGTTCCCATGGAAAGAACACTGGATTTGGAGACTAAATTAGAATCTCATTCCTTTCAGCTGCATTTGTGGGAACTTAAGCAATTGATTTTTTTTTAGGACTCAACTTTTTTGATTTATGATGCAATTAATAACTGCTCATTGATTTATGATGATATGTGATTGCCACATATTGGTCATTTGAAACATTATGGTTTTCTCTCATATGAAAGAATTGTTTGAACGAAGATTTTAGTTACAAGCAGCCTCTGATAATACTCTAAGCATAACAATAACTACCCAAAGGTGAGAATAGAGATGGAAAGTTGCATATGCTAGAACTGGTTCAGATTCTTCTAGTCTGAAGGTCAGAAAGGAATTGGAAGTACCAAGTTGGTCTGTGATCCATCCACAGTGTAACTAGTACATGACCCTCCATCTTCCATCTTTGTGCTTTTTCACTGACTATCTACCATGTGTAGGGTGATCTACCCTCTTATTTCCAGCTCTTAGTTTCCCTGCCTTGCTTTAAGACAGCTTAAATCCTACTTTTTTATAAGGGTTTTCCCCACCCCCCAGCTAGTAATGTTTTCCTTTCTGTAATTACCTTCCATTCATTCTGTATATACCTTGTATGTAGATGTATATATCTTGTTATTTACATGTATCTCTCCCTGAAAACAATGTAAGCCCCTTGAAGGCAGGAGCTTCTTTTGCCTTTGTTTATTTCCTGAAAACTTAATATAGTAGTTGGCATATAGTAAGCACTTAATATATACTTCTTGATTGCCTGACTGCTTGATAGGATTGAATTATATGGTTTTGTTCCCTCTGGAATCAAGAACAAAAACCTGTTTGGCATTTGAAAATCTTCATAGCTTATACACACACCCCAACCACCTCCACTGCTTTTCCATTCTTCTTACATCCTTCCACATACTCTATGATCCAGTGACATTGGCCTCTCTGCTGTTTCTCAGATAAGATACTCCATCTCCTGACTCTGGTCATTTTCACTGCTTTTCTCTATATGTGGAATGCCCTCTCCCTTCATCTCTTTTTGCTTCTTCCAAGTCCTACTTAAAATCCCACCTTTTACAGGAAGCCCAGTGCTCATCGCACTGAGGAAATATAATAAAGTACTTTCTGACTAGTTTCTAGTGTCTTTTGGTTTCCTTGTGGCTACTCTTGAGCACTGGTTGAAATTATCTTTTAAAAAATGGTGATAGATTGGGAGCCAAGATGGCGGAGTAGAAACAGCTCATCCAAGGCACTCTGCCCCCAGATTCCCCCCAAACTATGTAAAAGGGGACTCTGAACAACTTCTGGAGCCCCAGCACCCACAGAACGACACAGAGAAGCTAACCTCCCGCTGAGGACAGCCCAGCAGCCCTGCAGGAAGGACCAGCGCAGCACTCTGGGAGCCGGCAGCGCACAACACGCAGAGCACAGGAAGCCGAGCCCAGCGGAGCCCAGGTCCGCGTGAGCCGAGGTTTTAGCCCCAGGGTGGCAGGGCCAGCAGCCGGCTGGAGGAACCCCAGAACACCAGCAGCCATGGCGACTCCAGAATTATCAACATAGACATGCCTAGGACAAAGTAAGAGGGTAGTGTCCTATGGACTTTGGGACCTGTATTTGGGGAATGCGTCAGCTCCCTCCCCTGGGGGCTAGAAGCCACTGAGGAGACACGCCATTTTGTAGTTTTCATAGGCATTTCCGGCTCCCAGCCTACAAATCGTGGGGAGATCCAGCGATCAGTCTTGGGGGGTAATCGCTCTTGCTTTAACCTCCCTGGATCTGGATTGTGATCTAGGGTGGAAGTTGTGGGTGGGTTTACAGCTTGCCAGAAACGGAAGTTGCCCCCCACACGTTCGGGACGAAAATTCCTCTATCTGGCCTTAAAGCCATAGTGTGGCAACAAGCCCAAAAGTCAAGTAATTAAGTGGCAACATGCCAAGGCAAAGGAAACAGAAAAATGCAACCCTAGACTCCTATTTTGGGGGCATAGAGCGGGAAAAGGACTGTGAGGTCAGAAGTCCTGCTCCAAAAGCCCCAGGGGAAAACATGAGCGGGTTGCAGGCCATAGAGGACCTTAAGAAGGACTTTAAAAATCAAATAAGAGAAGTGGAGGAAAAATTGGAAAGAGAAATGAGAAGGATGCGGGAAAAGTATGAAATGAGGGTCAACAGCCTGACTGAGGAAAACAACACCTTAAAAAATAGACTGACTCAAATGGCAAAGGAGGCCCAAAAGGGCAATGAGGAGAAGAATGCCTTAAAAAGTCGAATTTGCCAGATGGAAAAAGAATCTCAAAAGTTCACTGAGGAGATTCATTCCTTCAGAGTTAGACTGCAGCAAATGGAAGCTAATGACTTTATGAGAAATCAAGATGCTGTTAAGCAGATCCAAACAAATGAAAGATTAGAAGGCAATGTGAAATATCTCATGGGAAAAACCACTGACCTGGAGAATAGATCCAGGAGAGACAATTTAAAAATTATTGGACTACCTGAAAGCCATGATCAAAGAAAGAACCTAGAAATCACCCTTCAAGAAATTCTCAAGGAAAACTGCCCTGATGTTTTAGATCCAGAGGGCAAAATAGAGGTTGAAAGAATCCACAGATCACCTCCTGAAAAAGATCCCAAAAGAAAACTCCCAGGAATATTATAGCCAGGTTCCAGAATCCCCAGATCAAGGAGAAAATACTCCAAGCAGCCAGGAAGAAACAATTTCAATATTGTGGAAACACAATCAGAATAGCCCAGGACCTGGCAGCTTCTACACTGAGGAATCGAAGGGCATGGAATATGATATTCCAGAGGGCAAAAGAGCTGAGAATGAACCCAAGGGTCACCTACCCAGCAAAACTGAATATTTTGTTTCAGGGGAAAATATGGTCATTCAGTGGAAGAGAGGACTTTCAAGCATTCTTGAGGAAAAAACCAGAATTGAATAGAAAATTTGACATCCAGACACAAGAAGCAAGAGATGCCTGAGAAGGTAATCATGGAAAAGAAATCAAAAGGAACTTATCAAAGTTGAACTATTTACATTCCTATATGGAAAAGCAATAACTGTGACTGATGATATCTTTCTCACTATGAAAATAATGGAAGAAGGGGGTGTGGTCATATGAATACATATGTGAATGTGTGTGTATATGGTTACAGTTATATATGGATAGAGGGCATAGGTTGAATTTGTTGGGAAGGGAGAATACTCAAGGGATGAAATTATGAGGTGAGAGAGGAAAGTGGCAAGAGGAGATGGGAAAGACAGGGTAGGGTAAACTATCTCATGTAGAAGAAGCAAGGGGAAGTGGTTGCAAGGGAGGGGGAGAATAGGAAGGGAAAAAAGGCAAATCCACATTCTCATTGAATTTGGTTCAGGGAGAGAATGACATACATACTAAATGGGATATCTCAACCTGCAGCAGAATAGGGGGAAGGGGGATGAGAGGAGGGATGATGGATGCGAGGGCATCCTTGGGGTGAGGGGAGGTTGGAAGTACCCACTATAGAAGAGGGACAGGATCATGTAGGGAATGGACCAGGTGGGGGGTGGGATGAGTGGGAGGGAATTATAAGCAGCCTTGTACAATATATCTAATATGATAATGTTTTGCATAGCTAGACATGTACAACATATACTGAATTACTTATCTCCCAAGAGGGAATGGGTGACAAGGGAGGAAGGAAATGGATCTGAAATTCGAGGTCTTAACATTAAATGTTTCAAATATATATAAATACTATTATTAATACTCTTTTGCTTATAATTGGGAGATAAGATGTGCAGGCATTGGGACACAAAGATTCACCTTCCTCTAATGGAAAAGTCGAAGGGGGTATGGGAGAAGGTATGGGAGAGAGCAGATTGGAGGAAGCGATATCTTGTGGGACTGCTATTCTGGGAGGTTGGGTAGGGGAATAACGGGGGGAAAATGAATGTAACTCAAAATCTGGCGGAAATGAATGATGTGAAACAGAAGTTAATAAAGCATTTGTTTAAAAAAAATAAAAAAATAATAAAAAAATGGTGATAAAGTTAATACCTTTACTTTTTTTTTCCTTTTCCTTTTTTGAACCTACACTTTACTTAAAAGGTTAGGATGGAGCTGCTGTATTCATATGTGCTATCTCCTTTTGAATGGAAAAATGAAAAATCATTTATTAAGCATTTACTATAGGGGCAGCTGGTAACACAGTGGATAGAGATCTGGGCTTGGACTCATCTTCCTGAGCTCAAATCCACTCAGACATTTACTAGGTGTGTGATGCTGGGCAGTTTGCTTAATCTCTGTTTCCATTTACTCAACTATAAAATGGGGATAATAATTGCACCTAAATGAAAGGGTTGTTGTAAGGATCAAATGACATAATATTTGTAAGAAATCACTTAGCACAGTGTCTGGGCCATAAAACACTATAAAAATGCTTATTCCCTTTACTCTCCTTCTATGTGCCAGGCACTGTGTTTAAACTAGGCTACAAATGTAAGAAAACAAGATAGTCCCTACTCTCAAGGAACTTGCATTCTAATAGAGGAAATCAATACATATAGGGAAGTGATATATATGGGAAGGGGCAAGGCTTAAGAGATAGAAATCAGAGGTCACGGTGATTGTAATTATTGGGCAAAGGTTTAACATTAATTTTTCTTATTTAATTTGGCATTTACTTTGACTTTTACCTGAAGCAGTCAATGACCTGACTCAGTAGAGACAAATGATTCTAGGATGCTTCATTTTAACCAATTGTACTTTGTTAAGAGGGTGTTGATTTTGTTTCTTTTAAAATGTCATCTGGTGTTTGTCACAACCATTGCCTTCTATGTCTCTGCTTGAATGTTTGTTTGTTTGTTTTGCCCTTTAATTTCTTGATTACAAATTATTTTGTCCAACCCAGTTTTTGCCATTTTTACATATTTACTTTACATTGAATTTGCAGTGTAGGAAAATGTCTATTGGCTTAATTTGTAGGATCTTGTTAAGTTCTTTATAAGATTTCTCTGTTATTTCATTCTTTCCAATGGATGGTGGATCATACACCAAAATCATCTTCAGCAGGGTGTGTTAACTCATCGTGAGTACTGTGGAATGAGATAGCATATGAGGCAAATTCAGTTGACCTTGGGTATAGGTATGATCACTTTTCCTGTGCATGCTTGAGATTGACAAGAAATACAAGGAAGCTGTCAAAATGCATACTCTAGTGGCCTTGGAGTCAGAAAGACTTAGGTTCAAATTTTGTGTCTGACACTAGCTGTGTGACCACAGCCAAGATATTTTACCTTTTTTTGCCTCAGTTTTCTCATCTATAAAATTAAGGTGTTGGGGGGGGGGGCAGCTAGGTGGCACAGTGAATAGAGAATCGGCCCTGGAGTCAGGAGGACCTGAGTTCAAAATCTGGCCTCAGACACTTAACACAAAAGCTAGCTGTGTGACCTTGGGCAAGTTACTTAATCCCAATTGCCCTCCAGAAAAGCAATAAATAAATAAACAAATAGATAGATAAACAGATAAATAGACAAACAAACAAATAAATAAATAAATAAAAACATGGGTAGGTTTTGGGCAGCTAGGTGGCACAGTGAGTAGAGCATCAGCCATGGAGTCAGAAGGACCTGAGTTCGGATCTGGCCTCAGACACTTAACACACTCAAACAAAAACCTAGCCATGTGACCTTGGGCAAGTTACTTAACCCCAATTGCCCTCCAAAAAAAAAAAGCAAAAAAAAAATTAAGGGGTTGGACTTGATGTTCTTTAAAGTACCTTCTGGTTCTAAATTCATGGTCTTATGCTTGTATGGTCATGTCATTTAAGGAGATTGAGGAATGAGGGATTCTGGGTGCTTGAAGGTCTATGAACTCCAGGCACTGACCTTACCTGGAAAATGAACTTTAGGTCTACAGATGACAACAACAACAATGAATGAGATGGGAACAAGAAACTTATCAACTTCTCCTAGTCCTATGTACTGGATATAAGAAAATAAGAAGCCAGCCTTGGAAAGGTTTCAAAAGATAGTGTAAGCTTTCAGGAGAAACTGGGTTTTAGTGAGGAATAGAAGATGGAAAGAAAACGAAAGCAAGGGATCTAAGACAAAGAGGGGAATAACAATAAAAGAGTGTTTCAGGAAGCATAGTCCAGAAAGGAAGGGCAGAGGAGAACAGGGACTAGGGAGAGTGAAGACTGAGTTTGTTGTGGGAAAGAAGGGTATAGAGAATGTTCTCCCCCTAGAGGTAAATAAACTATTTGGCAAAGTTGCTTTCACCCTTCCTTCAAAGCAAGGAACCTTATTTTATGGAAATTTGATTATCTTATGTTGCAAAGGGCTCTATACTCAAAGACATTCCAATTAGCTATATACTGTCAATTGTTTCAACTTTTGGGAACATTAGTCTCTCTCTAGAACCATCTTTGCCTTTGGACTCTACTTGGAACAAGAGTTAAAAATGCCTGTTTGTTGAAACTAACCAGAATGTATGCATACTAGGTATATAGACATGTTGAAAAAAAGACTTTGCACATTGTAAAGCACTCCATTTGTGTAATATTTTAGTGCCCTCTGGGGTAGTAGTTCACCAACCTTGAAGAGGAAGAGAGTAAGACTGAGAGTTGGGTAGAATTTGAGACCAGCCTCTGTGGGTTAACCTAATAGCATCTTTCATTAAGTGGCACTGACTTCCATATCCCAAGTTTACCTACCTATCACTTTGGAAATAATAATTGTACTTATTGATCAGTCTAACCATATACCCACCACACAGGGGTTTGTGGGGATTTCATTTAATTTAAAAAAATTTAAAGCAATTGGGGTTAAGTAACTTGCTCAAGGTTACAGGGCCAGTTATTTTTGTGTGGGTGTTAAGTATCTGAGGCCTGAACCAATCCAGGTCCTCGGACTCTGGGGTCAGCACTCTTACTCATTGCGTCACCTAGCCACCCGATTTCATTCAATTTTCAAAGTATTAATAATTATAACAACAGCCAGTACTAAAACTACTATTACCACCATTACTCTCACTACCACACTACAACTGGCAAGCCACTACGTGCTAAGGCACATGAAGAGATATGTAAAAATACTCCCTATCTTCAAGATAATTACAATCTCTTTGTTCTTAATGAGAGTGTTGTTGTTTTTTTTAATTATGGAGATGACAAGGAAAAACAAGGTAACAAACATTTATTAGGTATGTCCTCTATCTGTGCTAGGCACTGTACTAAATGCTGGGAGTGCTAAAAGGAAAGGTATTCTCTGCCCTCAAAGAGCTTAAAATCTAACAGGGGAAGAGAATACACAAAAGGGAACTTATAGCCAAGGTGCCAACATAGGGGCATGATGTCAAGTATGTAGAGAGTCAAAAGTACATCCAGAAGAAGGATGTGTGGCTAACCTGTGCCCATCTTCAAAATGGAGGACCTGAGAGAAAGGTGTGCTGATAAATATTTAGCAATCAATTATGTGTGTATGTATATATGTATACACATATATACATAGTTGGATATATGTGTCATAGCACACTTAAAGTTTTTTCTCTTATTACTTTCTTGTGTTTTAATGATCTACAAAATAAATCAAGCTCTGTTTTGTAACATTTGCCAATCTGTCAAATATAAGTGCTCACACAAAATTTAATGTACTGCTCTGGAGAATTGGTAGGAGCTGTATCTAGCATATCCCTGTCAAAAGTAACGCACCAGTGGGAAAAGGGAGTTAACATGGTAGAGGGATACTCTAGGGTGAGAAAAAAGAGAGCTAGAAGCAAGGGAAGACCCATGATTTCATCTCTATAGGGAATATTCAGTGAAGAAACTCCCTTGATTAATGGAGATCAATATCATTTCTGCAATTCACAGCCTTAGATTTGCCTAAGGAAACTAAGAAATTATGTGACCTGCCTACAGTTATAGCCAATATGTTTCAGCGGCAGAGCTCGAATCCCAAATCTTCCTGACTCTATGGCCAGGCCTTTATCCACTATGTTAAGCTGCCTTTCAAATAAAATAAAAAAAATAAATAAACAAATAAAACCAGCTAACATTTACATAGTGGTTTGCAGATTACAGCATGCTTTGCAAGGCTTACTTATAGCCATCTCAGATAAGTAGATTATTGCAAGCATTTTTTATTCCTAGTTCATAAAAGGAGGAACTCCTGTAACTGAGAGGTTAGGAGACTTCCCTCTGGTCCCATAGCTCGTACATGGAAGAACTAATACTGAGCACTCATAAATGTTTGCAGAAGAGATGAATGAAAAATGACATTTTAAGATAGTTCACATTTTGTCTGCTATGTTTGGTCATTATGCTTGTGTGTGTGCATATGAGTGTGTATGGACACACAGAGAGATAGAGAGAAACAGAGAGAGAGAGAGAGCTTATATTTCTATACAGTTTCTGTTTCAAACTTTGCCTGAGCTATTTATAAGCATGTAACTCTGGTGAACCTTACAAAAGAAAATTCCACCAGTATTTAAACAGTGTCTTATTTAATTTCTCATTTCAGATTAGTCATTGTTCTATGTAAGGTAAAGTTTGACTTCATTATTAAAGTCCAAGCAAAATGTGTTATGTATTTTTTAAGTTCCTTCAAGCTAGAGAACTGAGTTTCAGGTGCTAGTCTTCTATAATGAGAAGGGCCATATAATTTTGTCAAGAGTGGTCGGGTCCATATGTTTGTTTTACTTATTTCTCGACAGAGATTTTTAGTTAGTATTCTATTATTACTTCACTACGTAGGCCAACTGGTACAGGCATAAAAATTCAAAAGTATCCTAACCTCTACAAAAGCTTTGAGTTAGAATACTCAAGATATTTTTTGGTATGTATTACTACAATAATCTATGACATGCAATATTGATTTAGTAACACTCCTATGCTACCAGTTGTATACGATAAGAATGGAATTTGTCTGAGTTCCTCTGTTTGTTTAAGGCAAGAACAACAAGTTAAGGTTTAGGGTTAGAGTCCAATTGGAGAGTCATGATAATAGAGAGATGAGGTCATCTCTTTTACTGCAGGTAAACAAGGGAAACCTTTGACTTTGTTTCAACTTAAGTTAAATCCATAACTTATTTGTGGAGATAGGTACAATCACAAGGATAAGTTACTATTAGAACTACTGCCTTCTTTACAATAACCTAGCCTACAGTACATGTTTATTTCCCTGAGGATGACAGTAAAAAGAAAAAAAATCTTTATCTGTCCATTCTTCTGCAGGCAGAAAATAATTGAGTTTTGCCCAGCTTCTGCTAAGTTGTTCTAGAAAATACAAGATTTCAGGGTTGAGTTCTATAATGCGATTTTTGTAAGTAACCATTTTCCCCTTCATTCTTTAGCAAAATGGGAACATAAAATGCACTAATTATATTCTGCTATTTTAATAAACATAGCTCTTTATAACTTGAATCATGAAATATTTCCTTTATTACCAACAGAAATAAGCTTACTTGTCCATTTGACTATTCAGTTGCAACATAATACACAGGAATAAACTGGGAATCAAGCCCAATTGAAACTCTAGGATAGACCTTTGAATAACTGTGTTCAAACAATTAATTTAGCCTCTCTTGTAGAAAGGTTTCTTCCACATATAAAAGACATAATAATATCTCTCCCTCCCTATCTCCCAGGAATGTTGTTATTAATAAGCAAGCTAATCAGCTCAATTTTGGCTTCCATAGCTGGGAATGAGTATTCTCTGAACTCAGAAGGAAAAGGAAACTTGACATACATCCTCATTTAGCTTAAGGAAAGAACCATTTTACCTATGTGTAAAGGGTTGTCATACTTTTCCTACTTGACTTTAAAATCATGGAGAAATGTATTGGAGTAGTAGTTAAGGGGTCAGGGCAAGGATAGTCTTATAACGCCCTCTCAGTTCAAAAATATTTCCATTGAGGTTCTACAGAGCTTCAAATTCTACAATTAGAGAGTGATTCATTTGACTAAATGTTTTGTTATTGTCAGTCTCCATATTTTAAAATAAAGGCACCTAGGGATATTTATAACATCTTAGTTCAAATTAGTTTATGAGACTGCTTTCTGAAGTGACAGGAGAAGACCCAGCCACATGAAAATCCCAGGATAACTAAACATAGATGGTGACCAAAATTAAAAATCCAAAAAAACTAAATGGAGAAGATGGCAAAAAGGGGGGAGGGAGTTAAGACCAACTTTACTTTCTTTCTATTTTTTTTCAAATACAGCTCTAGAAGGATGAAGAAGGAAATTTTCTCATGAAATTTCCATGAGGAAAATTTGATACTTAAAACTTTTTCTTTTTTTTTATTTAAACAAATGCTTTATTAACTTCTGTTTTACATCATTCATTTCCGCCAGATTTTGAGTTACAATCATTTTCCCCCTGGTATTCCCCTACCCAACCTCCCAGAATAGCAGTCCCACAAGATATCGCTTCTTCCAATCTGCTCTCTCCCATACCTTCTCCCATACCCCCTTCGACTTTTCCATTAGAGGAAGGTGAATCTTTGTGTCCCAATGCCTGCACATCTTATCTCCCAATTATAAGCAAAAGAGTATTAATAATAGTATTTATATATATTTGGAACATTTAATCTTAAGACCTCGAATTTCAGATCCATTTCCTTCCTCCCTTGTCACCCATTCCCTCTGGGGAGATAAGTAATTCAGTATATGTTGTACATGTCTAGCTATGCAAAACATTATCATAGTAGATATATTGTACAAGGCTGCTTATAATTCCCTCCCACTCATCCCACCCCCCACCTGGTCCATTCCCTACATGATCCTGTCCCTCTTCTATAGTGGGTACTTCCAACCTCCCCTCCCCCCAAGGATGCCCTCCCATCCATCATCCCTCCTCTCATCCCCCTTCCCCCTATCCTGCTGCAGGTTGAGATATCCCATTTAGTATGTATGTCATTCTCTCCCTGAACCAAATTCAATGAGAATGTGGATTTGCCTTTTTTTCCCCTTCCTATTCTCCCCCTCCCTTGCAAAGACTTCCCCTTGCTTCTTCTACATGAGATAGTTTAGCCTACCCTGTCTTTCCCCATCTCCTCTTGCCACTTTCCTCTCTCACCTCATAATTTCATCCCTTGAGTATTCTCCCTTCCCAACAAATTCAACCTATGCCCTCTGTCCATATACACACACATTCACATATGTATTCATATGACCACACACCCTTCTTCCATTATTTTCATAGTGAGAAAGATATCATCACTCACAGTTATTGTTTTTCCATATAGGAATGTAAATAGTTCAACTTTGATAAGTTCCTTTTGATTTCTTTTCCATGATTACCTTCTCAGGCATCTCTTGCTTTTTGTGTCTGGATGTCAAATTTTCTATTCAATTCTGGTTTTTTCCTCAAGAATGCTTGAAAGTCCTCTCTTCCACTGAATGACCATATTTTCCCCTGAAACAAAATACTCAGTTTTGCTGGGTAGGTGACCCTTGGGTTCATTCTCAGCTCTTTTGCCCTCTGGAATATCATATTCCATGCCCTTCGATCCCTCAACATAGAAGCTGCCAGGTTCTGGGCTCTTCTGATTGTGTTTCCACAATATTGAAATTGTTTCTTCCTGGCTGCTTGTAGTATTTTCTCTTTGATCTGGGGATTCTGGAACCTGGCTATAATATTCCTGGGAGTTTTCTTTTTGGGATCTTTTTCAGGAGGTGATCTGTGGATTCTTTCAACCTCTATTTTGCCGTCTGGATCTAAAACATCAGGGCAATTTTCCTTGAGAATTTCTTGAAGGGTGATTTATAGGTTCTTTCTTTGATCATGGCTTTCAGGTAGTCCAATAATTTTTAAATTGTCTCTCCTGGATCTATTTTCCAGGTCAGTGGTTTTTCCCATGAGATATTTCACATTGCCTTCTAATCTTTCATTTGTTTGGATCTGCTTAACAGCATCTTGATTTCTCATAAAGTCATTAGCTTCCATTTGCTGCAGTCTAACTCTGAAGTAATGAATCTCCTCAGTGAACTTTTGAGATTCTTTTTCCATCTGGCAAATTCGACTTTTTAAGGCATTCTTCTCCTCATTGCCCTTTTGGGCCTCCTTTGCCATTTGAGTTAGTCTATTTTTTAAGGTGTTGTTTTCCTCAGTCAGGCTGTTGACCCTCATTTCCTACTTTTCCTGCATCCTTCTCATTTCTCTTTCCAATTTTTCCTCCACTTCTCTTATTTGATTTTTAAAGTCCTTCTTAAGGTCCTCTATGGCCTGCAACCCGCTCATGTTTTCCCCTGGGGCTTTTGGAGCAGGACTTCTGACCTCACAGTCCTTTTCCCGCTCTATGCCCCCAAAATAGGAGTCTAGGGTTGCATTTTCTGTTTCCTTTGCCTTGGCATGTTGCCACTTAATTGCTTGACTTTTGGGCTTGTTGCCACACTATGGCTTTAAGGCCAGATAGAGGAATTTTCGTCCCGAACGTGTGGGGGGCAACTTCCGTTTCTGGCAAGCTGTAAACCCACCCACGACTTCCACCCTAGATCACAATCCAGATCCAGGGAGGTTAAAGCAAGAGTGATTACCCCCCAAGACTGATCACTGGATCTGCCTACAATTAATTGCAGGCCAGGAGCTGGAGCTGCCTCTGAAAACTACAAAATGGCATGTCTCCTCAGTGGCTTCTAGCCCCCAGGGGAGGGAGCTGACTCATTCCCCCAAATACAGGTCCCAAAGTCCATAGGACACTAACCTCTTACTTTGTCCTAGGCATGTCTATATTGATAATTCTGGAGTCGCCATGGCTGCTGGTGTTCTGGGGTTCCTCCAGCCGGCTGCTGGCCCTGCCACCCTGGGGCTAAAACCTCGGCTCACGCGGACCTGGGCTCCGCTGGGCTCGGCTTCCTGTGCTCTGCGTGTTGTGCGCTGCCGGCTCCCAGAGTGCTGCGCTGGTCCTTCCTGCAGGGCTGCTGGGCTGTCCTCAGCGGGAGGTTAGCTTCTCTGTGTCGTTCTGTGGGTGCTGGGGCTCCAGAAGTTGTTCAGAGTCCCCTTTTACATAGTTTGGGGGGAATCTGGGGGCAGAGTGCCTTGGATGAGCTGTTTCTACTCCGCCATCTTGGCTCCGCCCCCCGATACTTAAAACTTTTATATACTTAATCTTGCCATTTTGCTCCAGAATAATTAAGGTATCTGTAAGGGAGAAAGTGTCATTACTTTCATGACATCAGAGAATGGGGTCAAGTAGGATTCTACAATCTACAATATAAACAATGGTGTGACCCATTTACATATGGATTTGAATAACCCTGATCTATATACCACAATCAGAGACTGAAATGAGTTTCTTGAAAGATGCTCTGTACATAAAAGTTAATTGAAACATGATTATTCTCTTAACCTTGAGAAACATATGTTAGCAGGAGATTTGCTCTAGAGCAGGTTATCAAAGAAATTTTCAAATCACCTTTTCTTAGAAACCTAAGGTGACTGGCATCCAATTGGAAAACCTTTCTTGTGTCCCCATATGGCATCTGGCATAAATTATTAAATGAATAACTTGTTATTACTGAACCCATGCTGGTTTTTGCAGATCACCATTTTCTATTCTAGATGTCCGTGTTTCATATTAATATAATTTAATTTACCTTCTTTGGTAGGGTTATTAGATTACTAAATGAAAGAATTTCCACATGTGTCATTCAAGTGGAATTCAGTCAGGTGTTTCACAAAGTTTCTCATGAAATTTTTGCGTACAAGACAGAAAAAAATATAAGTTAAGTGATGATTAAGATAGGAAAATTCATAATAAGTTGAATGATAAGCCAATATCACCTGGGAGAGAGGTATGAAATACTGTAAAGCTCTGTATTTAACTGTCCTGTTTGATATTTCTATTAAAAATGTGAATGAATGCATAGAGGGGATGACCTAAGTTGGAGGGGAAGTGAATCTGCTGGATTTCAGAATTAAGACTAGAACATAGCCTAACACGCCACAACTAACAAGATGAAATTTCAGAGGAATATATGAGACTGAACTTAGGTTAAGAAAAGTCAGCTTTAGAGATGTAGAACAGGAGAGAACTGCTTAAAACAGTTCGTTGGTTTTATCTGATTGAAAGCAGTGTGATGTAGCTGCCAAAAAGAACTGATGCAATCTTGGTTTGCATTAATACACGTGTCTAGATCAAGGGAGGTAATTATCTTGATGCAGTATGTGCTCATCGCCATCTGGAAGGTTGTGTTCTGTTCTGGGAGACTCCTTTAAAGGACATCAACACCCTGAAACGTGTATATCATGGACTCAAGAAATAATACCACACAAAGAATAGTTGAAAGAACTGTGAATATTTATCCCAGAAAATATATGATGTTAGGAAGGCACAAAAACTATTTTAAAATAATTGCAAGACTGTCATATTGAAGATGGGTTAATAGTTGTAGTTCTAGAGAGCAAAACTAGGACTGATGGGTAAATATTACAGGGAAATGTATTTTAGTTTGGTAAATGGGAGAATGCTTTAATTATTAAACATGCTTCCAAATGAAATGTAATTGTAAATTAGTAAGCCTCTCATACTTTAAGATTTCCAACAGGGTTTGGATAACTATTTGTCTAGCATTCCATAGAGCAAATTACTGTTTCAAATAAAACATTGAGACGTGCAACCTCTATAGTTCTTTCTCTGAATTAGGAGATGGAGTGAAAGAACCAAATAAATCCCACAAGTGCTCTCTAGTCTTAAAAGTATGTGATACTTACATAAACTCTATTAAACTCAAATCTAACATAAAGATATGAGGAAGCAGTGACTATATAAACCAAATCTTCCAAAATATAAGCCACCATTTTAATAATTAATGGTGCAGTTAGGTGGTTCATTGAATAGTTTGCCAGACCTGGAGTCAGGAAGATCTGAACTCAAATTCAGTCTCAGATACTTACTAATTGTGTGACCCCAGGTAAATCACTTAATCCAGTTTGCCTCAATTTCCTCAACTGTAAAATGAGGTGGAGAAGAAAATGGGAAACCAACTCCAGCATTTTTGGCAAGAAAATCCCAAATAGGGGTCATGAAGAGTTAGATATGACTGAAAAATGACTAAATGACAACAAATAGTTGTTTAAATAAACTGCTCCTAGTTCTAAAAAATCTGCCCCCAAGAGAACTCTGAGATAAAGAATTAATAAAAAACTATTAATAATTCATCTCTTTAAATTCTATGCAAGTTGCCACAGGAAGTAGATGTAGTTTGTGGGATTTGCTGTTGCTGTTTATTTTGGGAGTAAAGACTTTTTAAACAGTAGTAAGACATGATGAGAGTTAAGGGAGTAGTCTTTTCCCCTTGGCATCTTGGGAAGATGAATAGAAATCTCTCTATATAAACTGAGACCAAGAGACAAAATACTACCAATCCACTGGGAATACTTCAGGACCAGGATTGCTAGAATAACATAGATAAATTCAGTCTGAAGAGATTGGTTTCAATGATGCTTTGAGACAAGTAATATTCAATATCCTATAACCAAGTTAAGGTGCACTCGTGGCAGACCTTTCTAGGACCCTAACGTATTGAGGGCATTATTAAACTCTTATTTTCTATATGTTTTCTCCATTGTACCTGAAAATATGTATGCTTTACTTAACATGGATTGAATCTGATATATAACTTGGGAGACTTGTTGTAGTGCTGAATGAGAGAGGGTGATATTACCTGTCTTCATCCAATAAGAAGGCAATAAGGGAAAGGTATTAAAAGCTAAATTGCCTGAAGGGGAGTTATGGCTGGAAGGACCAGCTTGTGACAATTTTCCTGGCACTGACAATTTTCCTGGCATAGAGAAACATAGATTGGGCATGATAAGGGCAAAGACCAAAGGCAATGCAAGTTAAATTTTGACAAGTACTAATGATGAAATCAGGCAGTGGTCAGTAGACTATGACTAGAGATAGGCAACCAGATAAAAAATTTTTCCAAAGAGCAGGAGGAACAGCATTAGTTTGCCAACTGCTGCTTCTTAATGTTGATTAGAAAATGCTTGAAATGTCTCTTCCCGAGAGATGTCGAACTTTTCCAAAAGCATTCTGGCCATCTAGTGGATAGAATTAGAAGCTTAATCACATGACTTAGGCGTCTGAGGCAATGATGACTTGGCATAAATACGAGTACTGAAGCATAGCTTGACAGAGTTCATTATTTTGGTTTTTTTGCAGTCTATCCCTTTAAACTTACTGAACTCAATTGAATTGAACCCAGATGTTCCCAGAGGCAAACTGATCAAGAGGTAATCATGATTAACTTTTAGATGGCCAAACTAGATGGTTTGAAGATGATAGCATTCAGTTGTTGGGCCACATACCTTTATATATTCAGGCAAGTCTATTCAACTCAATGTCAAGAGGGGGAGAAAAGAATCATAAAATGAGATTAGTGTAGAAACTTAATCTTGATAGTTCTGTTCTATAATCATACTTTTTCCTCAATTACATGAGGAATCCAGAGCCAAACATGAAGACTTATCTGACTCATAGATATTTTCACAGATTGAAAAATTGATTTATAAACCAGAATCATATTATCCTCTTTCAATTAAAAAAATCTCACAAATATTAATTTTAAGGTATCTTAAAGTAAGGATTGTTGATTGTTCAAATGAGAATTCCTGTATATATTATTCTATAGATACATCATTACAAGAAAATTCATCAACTTTGAAAAATCAAGGATTACAGACAGTGTTGAAAACCCAGATAAACTCTTCCAGCTGCATTTGTTACTGATTCCATGTGACATGCAGTTGCCTCTCTATAATTACTGTACAAACCATTACTTCTAAAATAAATTAAACTCTCACAGCTTTCTCCTCTTTTACATTCATTAAGAAAAACCATGTAAAATAGGTGGCTGCACCTGCATTTGTAAGTGCAGAAGCTTTTATTACAAGATAGTTCTTTAGGATACATTTTTGCCTTCATGAGCTACAAACAGCTTGCATTGAGTAACCTCTGAGGATTTGTTCATGGAAGGAGAAACTTCAAACCCAGTGAACCTTTTTGTTTTATTCCCCCCTCCCCCCCCCCAGTGAGTCCACTTATAAAACTCTATGTGTCTTTTGGGCAAAGAAGCTATAGCATCTCAAGAACTTTCCTGTGCTATGTTCATATTTGATCTACATATGATTGAATATCAGTCACCAAGTTAAGGCACCGCTAATACCTGAAATTCAGCTTCTGCATGTAGGTGATAAAAATGATGATGTGGCAAAAATGGTCATGGAAAACTAAAGAATCAGAGTTGGAAGAGACGTCAGAGTTCATATAACTTATTTTCGGTGATGGGGTAAGCATTACCTCATGAAGAAGCTCAGTTCATTTCTAAACAGTTCTTTTATATTGAGCTGCTAAAGCTTACAACTGTACTAACTTTGGGAGGCACCCTGTATTTCTCTATCTGCACTGTTCTCCCTTATATTAAGCCAAATCCTTTTTCCTAGTTTACCCTAGTTTCCACCACATGGTATCTCTTCAATTATTTGATGGTACTTTTCTTGTCTCCCTTAAATGTTTTCTTTTCTAAGACTAGGCAACCATAGTTGGGTTTTTTGGTTTGTTTTTGTTTTCATCTTGTTAATCTTCATAGGACACGAATCAGTAGTATGGTAGCATAACTTTAGATCTGGAAGTGACCTAAAGGGTTGTCTAGTCCAGACCCCTTATTTGCAGATGAGGAAACTGAGGCTCCCAGAGATGAAGTGAATCATTTGAGGCCACACATGTACTGACAGAGGTGAGGGTCTAACCTAAGTTCTTACTCCAATTTCATTACTTATCAAGTGTCTTTTTTAAGGTTTTTCACTGTCTAAGTTGTACTCTATTGTAGTTCCATTGATCTTAGGGACCTAGCTGACACCTAGATCAAATAACAGGAAATGCTGCTTCAAATAATTTGTAATTCATAATGTGAAATTATATAATATGTACTAAGAAAAATTCAGTTAAGCAGGAGAGAAACCTTAGACACCTGTCCACCTGAGTGTGAAGATCTTGAAACAGGGTTCTGTGGTAGGAAAATAGAGCTTCTAAAAAACCAGTTGTTTTAGGGGTTGATGCCAGAATACATGAAGCTCCTTCAGGAGAAGCTGTCACATGGGGGGGTGAGGTGAGGCTAAATAAGGTTGGTGCTTATCTAGAAAGAGGCCACCATAGGGTCGATAGCTTCCTATTTTAAATCATCTTTCTTTCTAACTAGGTACTAACTTCAATTATCATATGCTCAGTTATTTTTTTGAAGGATTAAAAGTGTTTTTAGCTCCTGATATTCTTTCTTTTTAAATCATTTTTTCATTAAATATTTCTCAATTACATGTAAAAATTTAAGTGTTTTTTTTTTAATTTTGATTTCCAAATTCTCTCCCTCCCCTCTGTAAAGCCATGCATGAGCAGCTTTCCAGAATATTGCTGCTGTGAACAGCTTTCATGGTTCTGATTAAATGGTAGAGTAAACACTCTATTTATTCAATAACAAATCAGAGCAAAACATTCACAGAAAATCAAGGCACAGAATTCACAATATTACAACTTATCACAGAAAATCAAGGTACACATTCACCATGACATAATAACTCAACAACTTATCACTAAAATGGCTACATAGTTTTCACCAAAGTGGTCACATAGTTTTGAACAAAGTACAATCATTTAGTCAATCAATCACTTAGTGACTCAGTCATTCAATCATAAAATACAAAAGGCCAAAGTTCTCCACCCATGGGGCATACTAAGTTACAAATCAGTCACTATTCAGTCATCAGTCACTACTCAATCATCAGTTACTACTCAGTCAACAGTCACTACATAGTACCTTCTTAAGGGATAGTGGGAAATACACAGGCCATCCACCCCTCAGTCACAAGTAAATCACAATTTCATAACTACTCAGTACCCACAGAGAGGTCTTTTCATCTTGACTAGGGCAGGCTTTCAGCTTCTATGGCTCCTCTTCCATGATCCCAGCTTCCACCCAAATCTAACCAACTGCCACCTGAGTTCAAAGGCAGAGAGCTCCCAGATCCTTGTACAGCTCTCCATGCAGTTCCTGCTCCAAATTGGAGCTCACAGTGTCCAGTCCATCTCACATCCTTCACAGTCTCCATTCCTGGGAAGACAAGGCTTAAAAAAGCCACAAGAACATTCATGCACATTAACAAAGACACAACATTTGTACAGAATACTGACACCAAAATCGTGCTTCCTCAGTTTTCGGCAATCCAGCTGGCCCTTGGAAATCCTTAGCAGCCTCAGCAACTCTAGCTGGCCCTCAGAAGTCTTCAGCAGCTTCATTCTCAAAATCAAAATTACTTTCTCCATGGAAGTTCCAGTCCAGCAGCAGCAGCCCAGCCTTCAGATGCTCATCCCAAGAAGTTCTGAGTGTCCAGCTTGTGCTCTCCCTTAAATATGATGTAGCTCCTCCCTGTTCAGCCCCTTCCTGTTACATCAGCAACAGGGCTTCATACCTTCTGTTTCTTTAACAGAGGCTTAATTTGAAACTATGTGCTAAGTACCTCTCACTTAGCAATACAAAGGGATCTTCAAATTTCTTTACTATTACACCACCTCCTCGAGAAGGCAAACAATTAGATATCATTTATATTAAATAAAACATATTTCATGATAATCATGTTGCAAAAGAAAACACAAAAAGAAAACAACAAAAGTTGAGGTTTTAAAAGGTTTGATTCAATCTACATTCAAAGTGCATCAGTTTTCTCTCTGTAGGTGGAAATCATTTTTCATCATGGGTCCTTTGGAATTGTCTTGTCATTGTCTTGAACAGAGTAACTAAGTCTTTCATGATCATCTTTACAATATTGCTCTTACTGTATACAAATGCTCTCCTGGTTGTATTCACTTCATTTTACATGAGTTCATATATTTCTTCCCAGGTTTTCTGAAACTATCCTACTCATCATTTCTTATAGCACAATATTATTCCATCACAATCATATACCACAACTTGTTTAGCCATTCAGGGTTAATGGGCATCCCCTCAATTTTCAGTTCTTTTCCACCACAAAGAGAGCCGATATAAATATTTTTGCACAAATAGGTCCTTTCCCTTTTCTTTTATATCTATGAGATACTTATTTAGTAATAGTATTGCTGGGTAAATAGGTATACATACTTTTATAGCCCTTTGGTCATAGTTCCAAATTGTTCTCCAGAATGGTTGGACATTGTTGAAAGAAATGCTGAAAGAATTTTCAGCGTTTCTTTCAACAATGCATCAATGTCCCATTTTTTTTCATATCTCCTCCAGCATTTGTCATTCCCCTTTTCTATCATGTCAGTTAATCTAATAGGTCCAAAGTGGCATCTCAGAGTTGTTTTAATTTGCATTTCTTTAATCAGTAAGGATTTAGAGCATTTTTAGAGCATTTTTCATGTGATTATTGATAGCTTTGATTTCTTCTTCTGAAAACTGCCTGTTCTTATCCTCTGACCATTTATCAACTGGCAAGTTGCTCTTATTTTATATATTTGGCTCACTTTCTTATATATTTGAGAAATGCAGTCTTTATCAGAGAAAATGGTGTGATTTTTTTCTTTTTTCTGTTTTCCTTCTAATTTTGACTGCATTGGGTTTATTTGTGCAAGAGCTTTTTAATTTCATGAAATCAAAATTGTCCATTTTACATCTTGTGATGCTCTTTATCTCTTGTTGGGTCAAAAACTTTTCCTTTATTCAGTGATTTGTCAGGTTTGTTTTTCCAAGCTCCCCTGATTTCTTTATGATATTATTCTTTATGTCTAAATCATTTTTCCATTTTGATCTTATCTTGGTAGAGGATGTGAGATGCTGATCTATGCCTAATTTCTGCTGAACTATTTTCTAGTTTTCCCAGAAATTTTTGTCAAATGTTCAGTCCTTACTCCAAAAGCATGTATCTTCAAGCTTATCAAATGCTTAATTACTATTGTTTGATCATTTACTACTGTGTATTGTGCTTCTAATATATTCCACTGATCAACCACTTTATTTCTTATCAAATAGCAGATTGTTTTGATGATTACCCCTTTGTAACATAATTTGAAATCTAGAACTGCTGGGCTACCTTCCTTTATATTTTTCCCCCATTGATTCCCTTGATATTCTTGACCTTTTGTTCTTTTAGATGAATTTTGCTACTATTTTTTTCCAGTTCTATAAAATAATTCTTTGGTAGTTTGATTGGTATGGTACTAACAAAATTAGCTAGGTTAGAATTAACATTTTTATTATATTGGCTCAGCCTACCCATGGGCACTCAATATTTCTCCAATTATTTGGATCTCTCTTTATGTCTTAAAAATTTATTTTATTTTTAATTTATGGAATAAAGCATTTATCTAACATAATACTTAAAATAATTACACAAGTAACAGCAAATTGTCTTTATCTATATGAAAAGTGTTTTGTAATTGTGTTCATATAATTCCTTAATTTGTTCAGGGAGGTAGACTCCCAAGTACTTCCTATTGTCTATCATTATTTTAAATGCAATTTCTCTTTCTGTCTCTTGCTGTTGTATTTTGCTGGTATTATACAGAAATGCTGATGATTTATGTGGGTTTATTTTATATACTTCAACTTTGCTGAAGTTGTTGATTGTTTCAACATTTTTAGTTGATTCTCTAGGTGTTCTCTACCATCATATCATCTGTAAAGAGTGATAGTTTTGTTTTTTCATAGTCTATTTTTATTCCTTTAATTTGTTTTTCCTATCTCATTGCTATAGCTAGCATTTCTAATACAATATTGAATAATAGAGGTGATAATGGATATCTTTGCTTCAGCCCTGATAGTTTTGAGAAGGCTTTAGTTTTATCTCCTCTACAGATAATGCTTCTGCTTCTTCTTCTTCCTTCCTTCCTCCTCCTCCTCCTCCTCCTCCTCCTCCTCCTCCTCCTCCTCCTCCTCCTCCTCCTCCTCCTCCTCCTCCTCCTCCTCCTCCTCCTTCTTCTTCTTCTTCTTCTTCTTCTTCTTCTTCTTCTTCTTCTTCTTCTTCTTCTTCTTCTTCTTCTTCTTCGCTTTTTGGAGGGCAATTGGAGTTAAGTGACTTGCCCAAGGTCACACAGCTAGTTTTTGTGTTAAGTGTCTGAGGCTGGATTTGAACACAGGTGCTCCGGACTCCAGGGCTGGTACTCCATTCACTGCACCACCTTGCTGCCCCCGATAATGCTTATTTTTTTAAGGTATATACTACTTTTTAATGAAATGTTTTATTGATTCCTGTGCTTCTTAGAGTTTTTAGTAGGAATGGATGTTGTATTTTGTCAAAAGTTGTTTTTTCCCTGTATCTATTGAGATACTTATAAGATTTCTGTTGTTTTTATTATTGACACTATTAATTATGCTGATAGTTTTCCTAATATTGAACCAGACCTGAATTCCTAGTATAAATTCTACCTGGTCACAATGTATGCTCTTTGTGATATATTGCTGTAATCCTTTTGAGGGTATTATATTTAAAATTTTGGAAATTGGTCTGTAGTTTTGGTTCTCTGTTTTTGCTCTCCCTGCTTTAGGTATCAAAATTATATTTATTTCATAAAACAAATTTTGTAGGATTCCATTTTTACCTGATTTTTTCTTAGGTGGCTCATTTATTGCTTGTTCAATCTCTTTTTCTAAAACGGGATTAGTTAAATATTCTATTTCCTCTTCTGTTAATCTAAGCAGTTAAAATTTTTCAAAAATATTGATTCATTTCACTTAAATTGTCAGTTTTACTAGCATGTGACCAGGTAAAATAACTCTTACGATTTCTTCAATTTCATCTTCATTGGTTGTGCATTCACCCTTTTCATTTTTGATTCTGGTAATTTGGTTTTCTTTTTTCTTTTTAAAAAATCAAATTAAGAAATTGTTTATCATTTTAATTATTTTCTCCATAAATCTAGCTCCTAGTTTTATTAGTTCAATGATGTGTGTGTGTGTGTGTGTGTGTGTGTGTGTGTGTGTGTGTGTGTGTGTATACTTTCAATTTTATTAATCTCTCCTAGGATTTTTAGGATTTCAATTTTGGTGCTTAATTGGGTATTGTTAAAATTCATTTTTCCCCTAGGGTTTTTCTTTTACACACCCAATT